>LUCH01001062.1:124012-147640 GCA_013368495.1 Paragonimus heterotremus
CGATTTCCGGCTGCAGCTGAACCGAAGTTCTTCTAGGCCCGAATGGTCGAAACTGGTCTGGCTTGATGGAGATTTCATGGTCAATCCAGTCACAGTAGCCATATGGATCTTGATCCCGAATTTGCACATCACTTCATTCAGCAACCGACTGTCGCAGGCTGGTATTGCTCCGGGTGCGTTCGCTTCAATTTGCCCAAGGTGAGGTTTGCGTTTTCTTGATAACGGAACCACTCCATATTTCGTTACGAGTCTATCATGCTTCAATTCAATCACAGCCTCAGCGCGGTCAAGAAAATCCGCCTCCAATGTAGTCTAGCATGCGTCGGGGGAAATGACGAAAGGTTGCTTGACTACGTGACCATCGATTCCGAGATCATACTCTGCTACGCCCGTAACTCTGAGTGTAAACCCACCGACTGTTCGAACGACCATCACACACGGCTGAACAACCTTTCCCGACCTCGGCCCAATCAATGAAATCGCAGCCTCAGTATCAATCAAACAACATTACGAGCTATCATTGATTTCTACCCTAGCCTGAATTATCATCTTATCAACTGCCCCGACTACAGGATCTCCCTTCTCAGACAGAAGGCAATCAGTGAAACGTTTATTTAAGTATAGCTTTTTCTTGCCAAGTAGACAAACTCTTCGCCAGTGTCCACGTCTTCCGCATCGATAGCAGACATCGCTACAGTTCTCATCCTTCCTCACCTTCAAAGCAGCCACTTCTTGAGTCAACTCTTCCACTGAGGTTCGCATGTTATTCACTCCATTTGGTTTACTTGTCTTCAACTCGTTGATTGTCGGGGAGTTGTCTGCCAGTAATTGTCAAGCCGCGTCAGTCAGCTGTTCCAATGTCATCGGATGCGCGATAAGAGTAACCCTGGGTTGATTCCGGACTATTGGTGGCATTCCCTTCAAGAACTGACCTGTCAGCATACGTCGTTCCGAATCTTGGTCCAAATGTGGCAAGGCTCTTGACAGTGCTGCCCGCAGTGACACAGCGTACACGAGAGCGTCGCCTCCTGGTCCAAGCCGGGCGCCCTTGAACTGTCGCATTGTCTGCTGGCAGTCGGCCAGGCTGCCAAATCAGTCGATTAGCGCCTCCTTCGCGGCGGCCCACTCCAGTTTTGCGGGGCCCCTTCGCACCGCTTCCAGCTTCGCCTTAGCCCTGCCCTTGAACAGCATCTGCACGACCACCAGCTTCTCCCGTTCGGTCTTGACTCCGACCGTTTTCGCCACGTCCTCGAAGTCCTCCAGGAAGCTCCGGACGTGCCCATCCTCGAACGGCTGCAGACATGGAATCTTCATCCCTCAACTCTGGTCATGGCACCGATTGTTGTGAGACAAGAACGTTGATAGCACAAGGGTTATTTATCCGAGAAAACAACACCTGGTTTAGGCGCTTAAACAAGACAACAAAGAAATGACAGTCATCTGCGCACGGTACAGGGCTCAGACCGTCTCGGTTGCCATAGACGTCAATGCTCAGTTCCTTTACGTATTAAGAATCATTTCATGCAATGCTGTACTCTGATGTTTCTTCCTGCAATTCTCCTGCAGCTACTTCGATGCCCAAGTATCTTCTCTGGTCCTACTGCTGAATAGCAGTCGTGAGATTAGTATATTACCATCGGTCATCTTCACTACAGTAGTGCTCTTTTGTATTATTGTTTCTTACCCGAGATGTTTATGAATTAAGCGCGTTCAATCATTCGGGCAAATGAGAGCCGTAAGGAAACTGCCTTGATGATGCGCTCCACTTGCTTATCATTCCGCTCTTCAATCTCATCTTTCAGGTGGTTACCATTCCACAGGAGTAGTGGAAGACCATCTACAGAAGGTGAGGATGTGAAGAACCATGAGGCGGCAAACTACCGATCAGTAAGTATAAAATCGGTTATCCTTGAACAGTTGGAAGGAATTATTGAGGATAAGATTGTGAAGCACCTCACATTCACAGATTAACATGAATTCGTGTAGTATAAGTCCTATCTCACCAACCTGATTAGTTTCCTCGACGAGATCACGGGTATGTCAGACAAAGCGAGAAAGTGGAGGTTTTTCACTTGAGTTTCAGGAAAGCATTCCACTCAGTGAACCACCGACTGTTTCTCCTCAAAACTGATACTTTTGGTCTTCGTTCAAGATTACTAAGACGGTTGTGGGACTTTCTGAGTGGTCGGACCTTTCACGTGAAGATAACAGATGAATGGTCCCAGGAGGGTATGATGGTTAACAAGATGCCTCAGGGATAAGTACTGAGATCACTACTGTTTTTAATGCTTATCAGTGATCTCTTTAGGAACCCGAAGTGACTCTTTAACATCGCCATTGATGATACGTATGTTATAGAAAGTCTTGATAGCATGATCACTGGTGGTCAGATGAGTGACAGATACTCTTGAATATACGTAATTGAGGTCAGCTGTTTGCTAGAATTCAGTCAGGGTTGTCTGGGTCTGTTGAAAAGGAAAGAGAGAAAGAGTTGGGGATGATGGAGATATTCAAAGACTTGGCAGTGTTTATAGCGCGGGTAGTCTTAAGCCTCTAAACAGTGTCTGAAAGCGGAAAAAAATAAAGCGTTATATATGTCGTGATAAACTTTTGCTTCACAAAAAGTAAAGGTCTTATTAGTGCTTTTTAAAGTGTACGTGAGACCACATTCGGAATATTGTGTACAGGCCTGGGACCCGAGTATGGTAAGGGACACCATGGTATTTACAGAAGTTCACAGGTATTTTACGAGGCTGCTGGAAGGAACGTGAGAGTAACTCGTACGTAGAACGATTGATAAAACCCGATCTATTTTCTCTGGCTCTCACGCGGTTTACACAGGACTCCGTAGTAACTTTCAAAATCTTTAAAACGCCCTCCGGGACTGAGGCGTAGTTCGTGTTCAAACTACGTAGAACTTCCTATCCTCGGGATCACGATCTTAAGTTGTGTATCAGGTGGCCAGTAGTTGGAATATGCCCCCACAATGTGTAATAGCTTCAGACAATTTAGCATAGCTCAAGAGAAGCCTTCGTGCGTGTTGACCCTTTCCTTTCCCTGCTCTGTTGTGAAAGATTTGTTTAATTGAACTTCCTTAGTACTATGCTTCTTTTAGATTTAAGTTAGTCAAGTTTCCACCATTATTTGCCATTAGTATTATCTCTCTTTATTTTATGATTGTTCTACTTGTAAAGTAAATCTCAACGCCTGAAATCATAGACCACAGGGAGCAAACTCATGTTAGTCATTCAGTTTGCTCTTGTTCCACGCCTTTTCAATGAGAAGACAAACTCGGGCGTATCGGTGATAGATGTGAATTTATTGTGTATTGATGGTATTGGTAGCTTGCGTTCCTTAACCCTTTAGATAGTAACCATCATGATTGTGAATGGGAGTAAGAAATATTCTTCCCCTATCGTCGCTATACTGGGTGATCTCAGAAGTTCACTGGTGCAAGAAGTGGAAAAGTCTGGCTTTAGGCCACCTCGTCTCGGAAATCGATTTCAGTTACAGCTCGATTGTTTGTTCACAAGATGTAAACACATCGATTTTAAGCCTTTGGTCATCAACTCAGTGGTTTTTTTTAAACAGTTAAGCCTTCTCCTCTTCTTGGCTAATATTATCTAATCTCTTTACAGTTGTATAGCTGTCAAACTTCAGCTCGATCCACTGATGTATAATTGTCTTTGAATGCGGTTTAATTTTTTATTTCAACGATTCATTCTCGTCCTCAGTCACCACTTACTCTGGTGTCCTCTGAGCTGCAGTCTTTTTTCCATCCTTATTCTCGTTTTAGGTGACTTCCATGTGGATTTTTCGACCGTGGTATTAGGCGTCAAACATTGTACCTGTTGCGCACTGTTTATCCTGCTGTGAGGCTCACGTAAACAGATCAGGTGATCAGAATTCCACTGATCATCTTTGAGCCACTCCATATGTTATTTTACTCCCCTCCTCAAAGGTAATCAATGTAACTGACTTTGTTGCACACTCTAGCTCTTTATTTTAGCATTGCACTGTAACCTCAGGATAGTTTTCAAACTTAAAGTGCAATTCGTTTCTCCAACATTATTTAGACTTAGCGTTGGATAACGAAGCTGTGCTGCTTGATGACCATTTCATGTACTTCTGAAATTGCATTCGTAGTGGTGGTGGAAAGGCTGGAAAATAGAGGCTGTCATAACCAGAACTAAGGTAACCATATTCGCAAAGCTTGAGAGACGTATGTTTAAAACGACCGTGAAGGTGGCATCATCCTCACTGCACAGGTAAGTTAACCAATGCAGACCGCGTTAATTTCCCAAGATATGTAGGAACTCGTTGCTGAAGATTTTAGATGAGATGATGGGTGGTCCGGTCTAATGGTGTAATTACCGTTGTTTATTTAGGCTATCGGAAAAATAACAACACTTAAGGGACTTGATAAAGAAAACCTTAAACAAACTTTTTCATCTGCAATTCGGTCGTTCATTTGCTGAGTGTGGGAACCTTGATGTCTAACTTAGTTTTATGGCTTATGACGTTAATCGCATCCTTTCCCTCCTTCTTGATTTGTAAACAGTGATTACCTATTTGTCTACGTGATAATTAAAAGCCAGGCACTGTTGTGTTGTCGTCGATATCAATTGGTTATGTATCCGTACAACACTATGGCGAGGTCACTTTCAACCAACAAGATTCATACCAAAATCAGGAACCGGTATTTCACCTCCGTCATCCCAAGTCCACCTTCTTCCAACACCATCTACCTCTTCGCTGTGGTAACGGTTGTGCGTTTCCCATCGGTCGTACTGTTGATGAAACAACTGCTGCTGAAACAACCACTATTCAGTAGTGGGCGACAGCGTGGAGTTCGCCGTCAAAGTAACCGCAGGAAAAAAGCGGGAAGAAACGTCACACCAACACGACAGTGCAGTATGTCATAAAATAGATCTGGCTATACTAAGGAGCTGAGCATTGGCGTGTGGCAGCGGGGACCTTCTGGGATGATTGCCATATGCACATGAGTGTTTTTGTTTCTTGTCTTGTTTAAACATCTGACCCGTGTTAGTTTCGTAAATAAACAACCTTTGCGCCATCCGTCTTCGCGGCTCACAACACTATTTATCCACTTTTATCTATGGATTCTATGCCTTTTCCAGCTCTGTAATGCGTTCAACACGTCGCAGCGGAACATTTCGAAAAAAATTTTCCCATTCCATAGTTTACAAACTGTTGTGAAATTTCACCTGTTTCAGCTTTCCTCTTTAGTTCAAACCCAAATGAACATCTTTAACTGGACTCGAGTACTGCAGACAGTTGTGTACTTGTTACTGGTCCTACAGTACTTCTCATCACGCAGGTTTACACAAACACACTGGTCTTTTTCATGAACTGACCACAAGCCAAAAACCACTCTCAATAAGCCTGGCCCATGAGAACATAGAGTGAAGCTCAAATCCTGGTCGTGGCAAAGATATGGACTATTGACGCGTCGTACCAATAGTGGAAGTCCAAGGAGAGAGATGTCTGAAAGTAAAAGATTAGATCAGCTGCCAATTGTAGCCGACTCATTTGAATCACTACTCTTTTCTTTTATAGATATAGATTGTGATTGATTACTACATCTGTGGTCTTTATTGGTGCTATACTTGTTCACAATGTCAACCATTCATTTCGTTGAGATTTGAGTACCAAATACGATGTGTAATGAGTAAAAAATGACTGATTACAACCGATTATGGAGCTGCCAAAATGCGAAATGTTAGCTGGGCTTTAGAAATTAGTATGGCAATAGTCCACAGAAATACGGTCAACAGGAAATCTGTAAAAATCTCGGTCGATATCACTTACTGTCTGAAGAGTTTAATATTCAAGAGTGCAAGCAGCTCTGCCTTGGAAAGAAATTACGTAAGAATGTCAAATAGCGCCAGACTTTGCTGAAATTCTTTGGACCTTGTATTGCAGCTCTCTCTGAATGACCCTAATTAGAAAGAATATCCACAGCGGCTTTTGGTGTTTAATACGTGAATCCTTTCCAACCAAAACAATAGAAACAGGTTTTGGTAACGAGATTTCGTGGCAAAATAAACGAGTGCAGAATCAGTGCAAAATTAATCACAGCCACTGCCTAGTTAATGAGTCAGTGGTTAGAAAAATATGCAAAGACCAAGTTAAACAAGTCCGAGCAATGGGAGCAACAACCTCGTCTGGAGTGGAATGCGGTAGGTGAGACGGCACGGACGCGACCACATTGTTTGCAGACAGGATATTTCAAGCGCAATGAAAAAGAGTTGCCATATTATTTGACGGTGATAAAGGGCCGAAGTGATTACAGTGTGACAAAGGGTATCAAATGAGAATAAACATGTTGTTCCTAACACGAAGTGAATCAAAAACGGGAGATTTCCCTTGTAGCCGCGACAAGTGTGCCTATGACAGAGAAAGGTGCACTCACGGATGTGCCTTCTTATCGCTTCTGCTGATCTTCTATTGCAGTGTCAAGTTCGTTACAACATGCTAATTAACCTACTGTCATCCTAATTCGAGATCGGTTGTCTGCTTGAGGTAATCGTCAATCATAATTCCACACTTCAAAGGGGATCGAGGGCTCCCATAATCCAACATACAATCCTACGGACAGGCTCTGCAGATATGCCGAAAAGGTGCACAAACATTGGCCGTACTGGTGGCATTGATCGCAGTCGCCCCTGCATGCTAAGCAATTCAATAAAAAAAAATCGAAGGACGCTCATTGATCGGCATCCGGCCGGATGCGTGGGAAATTCACTAGACGACGACCAAGCGTATTAAGAGGTGGGGAGGAGATTCAATAGAATGAGTTTTCAGTTCAGATCTTGTGCAAGCAAGACCTCAGCTCTGGTCTCATAGTTAGGTGAACAAAAAAGCAAGTGTACAATATATGATAAAGCCCCATGTACTCTTGTCAGCCAAACCTGATCTCGTTATCCATTCACGATGGCACCTAAGAAGTACTTTCAGGAACACTGAACACGGTCAACTGTCCAAAAACCCGCAAAATTATCGATTGAAAGCGAGACAAGAAAGTTAGATTTCATCCCAAAGGGGTAATATGCAAGATGTATATAGCCATTTATTCAGACTGTGGAGTTTAATAGAAAAGAATTTGCCCATAACAGTTTCTTCCAACTTAAAGAGGTACCGAGACAAGCCATCAAGGTGAACATATGCACAGACGTATGCATTTGTGGTCATTTACACAGGCTGTAGTGACCAGAGATCGTGTGGCTTCTCCAAGGCTCCCGGCTGCAACCGTGTTTTCCCACTTGTCTGTTCTGTACGCATGATTCTGTGTACGCCTGCAATAAGAGGCCTGATACGAACTCAGTGCCACTTTCTACAGTCGTGCAACTAATTGCACGCAGCGAATGCTTGCCCTTTTCCTAACGACTAATTTATTATCCCACTTTTCAAGGTCGTTTAACCCGAACCTTTTCGAGCGTTGCTTAACGCACTCGAAGACTCCACGCACTTTTCGCTCGGCACGCTTTTGATTACCGTCGAGTGGGCTGTAGCCCATCTCGCGCTTTTTTTCTTTCTCCTTTTGGTTGCTGCTGCTGTTACCAGAAATATACGGTTTGTTTTCAAACCCCACTGCGTTCTTTAGTTCGATGCTCTTCAGGAAAGGTGTGTTAAATTGTTAGTGGACGAGGGTCCAGCGCATACCCACTTGCCTACTACAAGTTTGCGTGCACTGACGATCGATATTGACTTTGTCGAACCGCATGGCATCTCTAGCGTTTACGACGGCAACCAAATGTGACAAACGCACGCGCTTAACAGCGTTCTAAAAATATATCAGTCCTCATCACAGTCATCAACAGCAAGACATTGGTAGCTGATGTATCTAGTACCATCACCCATAAGGTTAGGCTGTGTTGTGTCCGATCGAATGCAAGTGAGCCATGCCATTGGCCAATCAGATTGCTCTCACTTTCGACCGATCGATGACACTTGTGGGTAGCGGCTGCCCGTGCCGTATGGACTCACAGTTTTCCATAACGTATTGTGAATGGATTGTTCTAATAAAGCCTACTTACTACTAGTACTTTCCGTCGTTCTTGAGCACAACAGAATGGATAGAAGAAACGAGTAGGCGTTTCTGTTTCTTCAGCTGGCCACATGACCTAACATTTCCCTCTTAACACAGCGACGTCCATAGAAGTATGTTGGATGGAACGTATTAACTGAACTAGAGATTTTTCCCTATGAAGAAACGTGTTCTGTGTTGAACCTGTGTGAATATTGATTTTTCACTGTGGGTAATTATCTATCTGGATAGTCAAAATTCCTGAACACGGTGTTGAGAATCTAATGATCCGTTAGAGATATGTGAGCGGGAATAAACGTTAATTTGATCAATTAGAGATCTATGAGAGAGCGATGGAGTTACCACGACAAGTGACGCTGACCTGCCAAGTTGGACGCATACCTGCACGTACTCATTTATGTTGCGTACAGCTACTGGGCTCGTTCAGTCTACCCCGATAGATGCACTCACAACAACCGTAGATTAGGCCTTACATTCCAGTTGAATAACTGGTAGGTTAGTGAAATAAAACGGCTGTCTGGACAGCGAGGAAGAAAAGGTTACCCCGATTGGATTACGTCCAACAAGCCAGTGATCATGAAATCACCCGATCACCTGGGAATCATCAATCCGTTGGAAATAAACACACATTCGATCAGTTCCGTCAAAGTATCGTTACCGTATTGCATCATACGTCGAGTGCCGAGGAAAATTGTGACCACGTCCCATAGATTATAGGATAGGTAGACCAACGAGTACGGTTTAAGACCATCGTTCCGTTCACCCGCAGATGTTATCACGAGGCCGATCAGCCAGTAAGTTACCGGAGTGAAAGTGTCCCGTCAAACACAACCATCCAATGTCCTTACTGTTCACGAATCAATCGGCTAGTCGCCGGATTGACAAAAAGATTGGCGCAATCAAACCGTGACATTTAACCGATCAAAGATTGATGTGCATACACTCATCCAGGGATGATAAAACAAACCCAAGTCGGAGCAAGTGCTCGTAAGGTCCCGGAAAGAGAAGCCGACGGACTAAGCCCAAAACAAGCGGTGAGGTTTGAGTAATGTGTTTAACCTAAGGTTAACTTTCCTAGATGATTCTGTGCAGTCCGAGTGGCGGCTGATTTTTCTGTCCAACCAGTGTAGTCAACAAGTTAAAACTGTTCGAAATACTGTTTGGATAGTTGCTATTTGTGCGCAATCCGTCATTTTTCTGTTGTGTTGGGTCAAAACATGGGAAAAAGTGCACTTCGATTGACAAAAATCAGCCAACCATAACTGGAGAAACACATCTGTAGCAAACATGTTAGTTGTGCAATCGACTAGTAAAACGGTAACCTACGAGCAATTTCGACGTCAGTCGCGCACCATTCGATCGGAAGCTCGGGTAAAATAATATATTGAAAACCTTAACGCTGTTGGGGGCACATCTCCTAGCGAAACAGACAGGGCGAATCGGACAACACTGTTCGATCCAAGGTGAGGGTATCATTTTCAAAATTGTACGAAACTACGGGTAGAATAAAACGACAGCTACTTAAAGTGAGACTGCAATAGTTTGATCCGCATTTCCTGAAGCAGTTTAGCTATCGGGTGATTGGCTCTGCGTTGTTCTAATCAAATTGAAAGTGTGCAACCGGACGCTTGTACGTTTTAAATCCATCTGGACCATATTTTCTTGCTTGTTGACATTCCCATAACCTGGTTAGTTATAACTCCACGATTGTCATAGATGGTAGTTACATCTGATTCGTCCCATGTTCTGACTGCTTTTAAAGCAATTGCCAACCGTTCAGAACCTCCGTCGTCTAGTTCGGGTTCGTTTCCAACCAATTTTTTAAAATTACGCACGTCCTCTCTTCGGGTTGAGGAGTAAGCCGTTAAATCGAGTGCTTGATTGCAGAAAAGATGACGCACCTCTATCGCGTTGGAGGTAACCAGTGTGCTGCAGAATCTCACGAATTTGCAAGCTGACAGCCCACTACTTACAAAACTATAAGTAACGGGTAATAAGCTAATCAGTAAGAACAAAGGCGATGCAGAAAAAACGACCCATCCACAGTTGGTTTTCTGTACAGCTCTACAGGATGTATCGGCACGATCTATTATGTACACCCGAACAGCAGGCTTACAAATCAACACACCCACATGAAGATAAACGTTCAGTGTTCGCAGAACTGTTTCACAGGCATAGCTGGTCCTCAGCTGCGTCACGACAGTGTGAACGCTGATCGACCGTATTCTGCGTTGGACACCTTTCACAGTACTACTAATGAGCAGTTTGGCAGATTTGATGGTTTAGATGAGACCCCATTGTAAGAAGTCAGGCGTTCAGCTGAATTCAAACCGGAAATAGAAACAGCACGCCCAAACGCGACAAGCGCTCTACCAGCTGACCTATGAAGACACGCCGCGTTTGGGCACGTTAATTCTGTTTCCGGTTCGAATCCAGCCGAAGCTCCGACGTTTCACAGTTTGAGTTGGTCCAGAAGCTGGGATACATGACCACTATTCACCTATGGCCAGAGACAACGTAGCCGTGGGCATATTGGCGCTGAATGCTTAGGTTTAAAGTTTTCGTGAATTCTCCACTTTTCTGTCGTCAACTTAGGCGTGTACCATTTTCGTTCACTCATGGGTGCATCACTATACTGCATAGCAATCACACATTGTCATAACGGACATAACGACAAAACACTGTGTGACCCAGAAGTGTCTTTGATAAAATATTTATTATCGAAACATACGTCGCCTTTTGCACTTTGTTGAGTTCGTGTACATCAAATGACACTTAAACGATGAATATCATCACCACTTTCAACTACACTGAACTATCTAATATACAAAGCTTCTTGGCACATAACAAAACTTAAAAATTTCGGTGTCTCTCAAAACAGATGTTCTCACATAGTCTACGTAGTCGGAGTGCATTCATTCTAGTGAAGCTCCAAGATAGCAGTGCCAAGTGGCATCATGATTATCTCACTCAGAGGTTTCGAAGCTCATGACGACCAAATTAAAAAAACGACTAGGCATTTGAGACAGCCGAAATTCCAGAGTTAGAGCACAAAATGAATAAGCGCATCAACCATGCCAGTAGTCCGTTCGCGTGATCCCATTACACTCTAGCTGACATTAGTTGTACGTTATCTGGAACATAGACAGTCACATGACGATCTAGTTCAAGCATAACACACACTAATCGAATGATGTAGCTCGACATGGAAGGACCATCAATCTGAAATGCTATATAAGCTAACCAGTTCTACCATTGTTATTGGTAAAATACATCGATCCGTCAAAAATGTTTGATTCGTGAGGAATACTAAAATGGTTATTTGTAGGCAGCTAGTGACTGTGTTAGGGCCGTGATTTCTGCTCATGTAAAAAAGGAGAGGTGCGGTTTGCATATTTGACAGACGTAGTCTACCTGGCCTAACACAATCATTATTTTCAACAGCATGGTTACGAAAATTAAGTGCGGGTGACGTTCAATCTATATGAAAATCAAAATCCCCTACCACTCATCATTAATTGAGTTCGCATTGGCACGGTATAATTAAAATTAAATATTCTAAATGTTTGTTAGACCACTTGATCAACAAATACGCGGTATAATGGATTAGATGAAAATTATTCTATGTATGAAATGTAAGTTTGTCCACTGTCAATACAGACTCTCTTGGGAGTACGCGTTGAAAGAGTAAACAAAACATCTTCATACTAGTAGTGCGTGACATTCAAATGCTTACTGATTAACGGTCCATGCTAGAGCAGCGACACACTACAGCCGAATCTCGATTCCTGCTAAGTGACACCATGAGATGAACACTCAACATCATAAAGATCAAATTAAGTAGCAAACACATCACACTATTCGAAGGAAGTAGGGATTATGTAGGGCAAAGATAGCGGTAACAAAAACACGAGCGCCGTTGACTCTCATTATTCCTTATATTCGACAGCGTCCCCGACCAAAGGTGTACATTGTTCTCCGGATCACAGTCATGAAGCCGGGAACGTCCTACTGATGCAAGCCTTATCATCAGTGCTTTCATATCCTAAACTGTCTACCAGAATGTAGTTTCCAGCTTAACCCACTATTCGCAATCAAGGCACAGAGAATCAGTACTTGTAGGTGTGTCCAAGCCAACAAAGCCTGAGACGAGAGCAATACGCTCAAAGGCTAACAGAATCTGTCCGTCCCGAAATCACGTCAGTGAACTTAGTCACCGTTACTATTGTATTCCCAACACACGCCGTTAGTGCTTCGGGGACACTGACTGTAAAATTGGATACACCGTGAGCATCGTCTGTGCGAATTGGCCAGGTTTCATAGGTGTACAATAAGACCACCTGTGCAGTGGCATTATACATTCAGCCTTTCACTGAAAGGGTGAAATCATTTAGACGCCAAATATGGCATAAACAAACAAAAGCCATCCGATCCTTAGCTACACAACTTGCGATTAATTGAGGCACCACGACCAGGGATGTAATAATTAGCTTATGCAAAATGAAATCCGAACCCCTCGTCCAGATAATAGCTTCGAACCGAGCAAATGTCAAAAATGTACACTAGGTAGCAAACTGTAAGGCATTTGCACAAATGTGGATAAAACAGTTTGGCAAATACAATCCACAAAAAAAGTAAACCCAATGTTGTTTGCGCATAATACTCTCGAGGTGATTCATCGGTTTTACTAAATCAAGCACCTGTATGGTACAAACAGGTCAGCCAACCGGCTGTCACGCTGAACCAGCATGTGATGACCGATGATGAAACCGTGATTTAAGTGAATGACGACTCATCACAGAGTGGCGATTGCTTGCACTCGGCGCCCAGACATTGCAGATAATCAGTTCAGTTATCTCACGACTTGAGGCTCACTTTGTGCACTCTTCTGTAACACACGTGGCCAGATAACCCGTCCACTGGTCCTGTGCATGCGTGGTATGTGTGGCGAAATATCTTCTACTCAACGGTTGACTGTGCCCCATTTTGAGCGGCCACTTTATTCAAAATACGCCTGTTGTGTAGGTTTATGTTAAACAAAATATCTACTTAGTGACGTTAACAGAGCGGTGGCGTAAGTACCGAAGTTTGACTATACCCTCGACAGGGACCTCTGATAGAAACGGCAACAATCTTCATGGTACGAGCAGACACCACTAAGGACCAGTAACGTCAGAAATTCTTACTAATATTTGTAATTTGATGTTCATCTGCGTGAACACAGTCCATCTCAAATTGTAAGTATACACCGACCGCGGACATAAGAGAGAAACTGAAATGTTTTCTTTTAATGATAGATGATGAAACACAACAATCAACAGAACCACTCTGCCTCAAGCGGCATCTATGGAACTGACAGATAAAGGCTTCGGCCCGTAACAGAAAAAATGACGGTTCGAACACCTACCCTCTTATTTTTACCACATGAATGCATACGAGAAAAAAATGGTTGCGGGGTGCAGGTTGGACGATCAACATCACCAGGAAATAGGCACATTTCAAAATTACAGCTATGTGGAGTGTACCTGGGCCATTTCGGCCGACAACAAGGCAAGAAGAAAACGGATGTTGTTTTAAGTTGAGGCTAACTTACAAGAAGTCGGGAGATATGCATGCTAGTTTAATTTCGTTTCCAAGTCAGGTATCTTTTCAGGCATGGCTTTACAAGTACTTCTCTAAAATCACTTACACGGTCTAGATGAAACAAGTTATGAACTTAAGGTCCCTTAACCTTGAAAGCAACATGCTGATACGCATACCAGTGTGTGCTGACCATGTACGCGACCTGCACTTAAACACTAAGCTGCCGGCTCATGTATAACAAGTCTACCTAAAAATGTGGTGACGTTAACAGACTGCATCAGTCATGGAAGAAAATTCAAACAAAGTAGAGTTTAAGACATGTCTGTATCATTCACATTGTTTGGCAATACTCTCACTACGTTGCTAATCAGATGAATTAAATAAGACCCAATAACCGCAATGAAAGTGATAAATGAGTGAACAGCAGTCAATCAAAGTATCTTATTTCATCTTTGCATTTGAGCACAAAAGTGTGTTTAAACAGCCTAGTTTGAAGCATCTACGACAGGCACTTCAATCCTAACGGACGCGGTGTCGAATAGTGCACTGATGTTCTCACAAAAAAATTCGTAAAATAAGAACATTCCTTGTGAATAAACGGTCGCGGACTACCGGAACGCGGTAGACTCACGACCGAAACATTTATAAAAGCTATGTAGACTTCCGACACGGGGTACACAACCGACGTGTTAAGTCGTTTAGCCTGTTTTGCCGCACAGTATCCAGGACAGTGTAATCTAAATACTATGCGAATATTCTCTGAACAGCGACAACCATGGACAAACCCGTGCCGATGAGGCGTTTCTGACACTTACTCTGCTGTCTCTTCTTCTTCAGAGTGGCAATCAGAATGTGTGTATGCTCGTGGACATCTTCTATCCATGTTGTATGCACTAAACTAGTAACATAACGGCTAATACAATTAGTTGAATAGTGAAGGTAAATCAAGCTCGGGGGCCAATTAAATCCTTCCCACCATGATATAGCAGTAAACATATCAGTCTCCTTTGCGCTGGGCAATATTTCGGATCCCCTCCTTGTTCCAATTACAAACAACGCATGACGTGTTGTGCGGTCGGTGCCGGGTAATGTGACGTGAATAACTGAATGGCTATTGTGTAAGTAATTACCAACTTAGTTAGAGTGTATATGGGTTTTTGGTCTATCAATAACGATCTGAGGTGATTCGTCATATAAAATACAAACTGGAAGGTTTGTCCTGGATTGCTAAGCGTGGTCGAATGAAGATGGTTCATACTGAAAGGACGACCCCGGAACATCGTTCACAGCCAAGCCGACGACACAATTAGTAGTGATTCGTTAACACAAGTCTGTGAAGAGTATTCGATAACTTATTTGTAGGCGGCTATTTTCGTTCTCTTATGTAAAGGCAATTAACTGTCAACAAAAGCAGCAGCAAATATGGTTGAAACAACTGATCGGCGTAGAGATGTACACATTTGCTGGGCGGATTATCCGAGTACAGTACACAGTAAAAACGTAGACAGGGAGTCGCAACACAGCACAACGATAAAATGATCGATCGATGAAGTACAAACCGGAATTCATAAAAAAAAACGATATATATGACAAACGGGTACTTATAGCTGATCAGCTGACTGCGAATACAGTAAACTGTTAGCATTTTCTAAAACGGTGTTCAATTGCGATGAGGACAAGCAGATGGCGATGAAGTGATAATAAGTGTTATCGGTCGAAAAAACCGCTACGATTGCTAAACGAACCACCATATTTTACTTAGGACATACGTATTCAGCGGTTTTCGCAACAAATTGGGAACTCAGCTGTACTTTCGATGCAAATTTTTGACAATTTAATGGTGAATATTTTATCTTGAGGGGTCAATAGACACTTTTACAAAGCTGGACGTCAAATCAAATATACTTTAATACAGCTTTTGAAGTAAAAAGTGAAACACATGATAACCATGACCTCAGAGAAACAGAACCGTCGACAATTTTGAAAAATCAAGTGATCATCCACGGTATTCCATCTTTAACCTTCACGGGATCGTTCATATGCAGCATAGATTATCCAGTAACTTTAGCCTAACAAAGACTGCCTGTCGATTCCTTTCAAATGATAAAATTATAGATGCCCCTACATATTACAGCAATCGATACAACGCATCTCACTGGCTCCATCAAATATCAATTCGAACAAACGTACACCGACTAGTGTAGATAAGAGCAGGAGGCTTGAAAATGCATTAACGCGGTTAACTTGCTTGGTGGTTTACTCAATTGGGAGAGTATGAAATAACCCAACAAACTTAGAAAACTCATGAACACGCTCCAACACACTAGAACACTGCTAACATTCTTATCTTTAAAAATACTAGACGTCGTTGAATTCCGACAGAGTATAGTTCAGGGCAGAATAGCAATAAGAATGTTTGACGTGCGTCAACTTACAGTGGTTATTTGCTCAATTTGTATTCGAATGGCAGGTTTGAGGGCATAACAATATGCACTCCACATATGGTTTAGTGTGGTAGAAAACCCATGGTTGTGGAACCTAAAATAATTCACTTAGACCCAACGATGGTAAAACCCATTATCTGAACAGGTTCCGGAGAAAAACGAGATTTTGCACAGCTGGCTCGCTTCAAATGTACGTTCCGCACTGTCAACGTAAAGACGCGTAGTCATCCGTTTTTTGTTCAACTGAATTTGCGTTCTTTGACAGATGAGAAGAGAGATAATGTATCCACGTGTCCCAAACCTTCTGTCACATGTACTGAGTGACAGTCATAACCAATGGGTGATGTGCTAGGTTGGCAGTCAACGTATGGCGCACGTTATTGCGCTGAATTGCGATATTAGTAAAGCATTGAGCCAGAAAGAACAGCAAATGCGTATGACGAAGGAATTCAGCATGTCTGCAGTTACCAAGATTACTAATGCTTATTGTAGTAGGTTTACTCGCCACTATCAGCATCTATCCTTTTCAAAGTGCCTGTATGATGCCGAGGTATCGACTCATAAATGATGGTGTTAGCATGAAGTCAACTGTAGGTGGTCGTGCAACATCATCATAAGCAGCACGTTGTTCAAGTTACACACGACCTGCTAGTTTTCAATCTGTTAAAACTCTCAGATGATACGCATCCGTCTCCGAAGTGAGTAAAAAACAGCTCTGACTATCACTTATCATGTCGACTGCCTGAGACTCACTTGATTGAACTAATCACAGGCAGCAATGCCCCAAGTCGTGTTAATTGATGCCTAATCGCCTAAGCCGCTACCACTCGACAACACTACTACGAATTGCATTTCATGCTCCTAATCGTTGTACCATACCACTTCACATTATATCTTTTCCAACCATCTGTCGATTTTAGACGAATGTAGCCTCAGATTTACTTGACCCAGTCTAAATCCGTCTGTTTGCTGTGCAATCATTCAGTGAAAAAAAAACATTCGTCTCGAAGGTCCCGGAACAATGAAAAGTCCAGCGCCCCCGCCACAGAGACACTGGACCTTGACGTGGTATGACGACTTTTGCATCTCGTTGACCTACTGGATTAAACTGGATGGTACGACAATCACACTGACAGTCATTCACACTAGGCAGGCTAACAGGTAAAGAACTGACAAACCAGTCTCCCGGTCCTCCACAGTGGGGGTTGGAAGAAGACTGGCGTCTCTTTTTAGATAAAGATACCAGTTCTGATACACCGCTACCCACCCACTGCCCTTTGGTGCGGGTTTTTGAGTCGAAAGCTTTGTTTGAGAACTCTAGTCCTTCTCCTGTCTTGTTCTGGGGGTCCTGTCAATAACACAGCTCACACGTAACTATGAATACTCATAACACCAATTCCATACTGTAGCCGCCATCTGAAAGCGTAAACCGGGTCACCTTATCTGCTGCATACAAGAGGATGGATAGGCTAAAACATCCTACTGCAGGAACCCCCTCACAATGTTCTACCAAATTTAACTTTCAGGCCCCTCCCACCCTCATTTCTAGTAATTACTCCACAGGTCCCACAATAGATACAGCCGATCAGTGACACTGTGCCGTTAAGTTTCGTCTCTCATCATCCAGCCTCAGGCCTCTCTCCTCCCTTGGTTAGACCTAGAATGCGACTTAATATAGGTTTTTCCAACGTTCACACTCTAAAACAGATAGGTCAACAAGACATTTTGGTACGGACGTTAAACTCGTTGAACGTCGATATCCGTTGTATTTCAGAGAAAAGAAACCACGGCAGTAGTCAATGTATGGAACTAACAGCACCCGCACTGTCTACCCGATGCTGATTATACACTTCAGGTGACTCCACGGCCGTCTCTATCGGTCAAGAAGGGGTAGCAGGGTCGTAGCCATATTGGTAAATTGGATTCTTGTTAGCAGCAGACTTGGTGCCGTTCACTGGACAGGATCTGCTAGAGCCAGCGCTAGAAGCAAAACTTTCAGAAATGCTTTTGTCTTTTTACGTTCCTACTGACTGCAGTGACGTCGGTGTCAAGGACACCTTTTTACTAGGATCTGGCCGCCCTCCTTCGATCGAAACATGATTCTGATACGATTATTTTGATTGAAAGTATGAAAGCCCAGGTCGACCGCCTTGGTAGCAGGTTTAGGACAGCATAACAAAGCCCGGATAATGGGGGCGGCTGTTACAAATGTGCGCTCAGCACAAATTATTTTCAATCAACCCTGGTCTCAGATAGACCACAGCTGTTAGTTATATCTGGCGGAGCCCCATCCAAGATTACCGTTCTTATTGGGGTACACATTTACATTCGGTCCGCAGGTTGGTACGCCGTCGTTTTGTCCGTCCTCTCGTTGGACAACGATATCACTGACGTCGTCGGCTGGCTGTTGAGAAACTGGTAAGGCATAAGTACCAAAATAGCCTAGAAAACCTCAAAGATCCTAAAAGCTGTTGGACCCAAACCTCACAGACCATTCATGAAATAGGCACTGTAACATGCAACACGGTGGTTCGTAGATCAAACAAACCTTGGATTTCATAAAAATCCCTAAAGTTGTTAGATGCCAGATGGAACATCCCTTCTGGCAGTTCATACAAGTTTAGGAGGATTTCGGTTGGAAGCTGAGGCGTAACCTGACCACCGTCCGTGAGGCGTGGCTAAGGAATAAAATTAATGAAATGGAAACCGCTTTTGCTTTAGGGAACACCGGCACACTCTTCAAGTTTATTCGTGCTACTTGTCCAGTGCGTTGAATCGCTGCACCTCGGAAGGTAAACATTACGGAAGAACAGGCAGGATTTCGTCCTGGGCAAGGAGGCATTGATCACATTTTCATTCTTTATCACAATCTGGAACAGCGTTACTCGGGCCGCCAGCCAACAATGGCTGTACTTCTTGACCATACAGATGTGCTTAATTCAACGAATAGACCCACACTTGTAGAGTCATTTAAACACAGAGGTGTACCCACCAAGTATGCGAACATAATGACGGCGCTCTATTTCAACACTTCAGCTCAGGTCACGATGAGCTGTTGGACAGTTTCAGCACCAACAGCGGTGTATGTTTAATTTCGTCATACATGTTGTTTGATGGCTTTCAAACAGTGTTAAACGTTATTTTGCACTCTGCTAAATACTTCGCTATGTACTTTGCAGCCTCATCGTATAGTGCTTTTGCGAAACTGTTACGATTACGTAGACTTAATGTTGGACAATGAAGCTACGGGGGTTGGTGATGAACTTATGGACCCAGGAAATTTCACCGGCAGCGACATACGGAATTAATTGGAAGCTCGTGCCTTTAGGGCTACGGCGCTACTCGTTAGTCTAAGAAGCCTCTGGCTCAGGAGTGACATACCTCCGAGGCTTAAGTGTCGCGTATATTACGCAACTGTGACGACTATATTACTTTACGGCAACAAAACTTGGCACCTCAGGATAAAAGTGAACCGATGTCTGCTTTGATCTCTTGTGTCAGATGGCGAAAACGGGTAGGCAACGAAGAGATTAGAGAGCTGGTATTTGATTCTGATTGTTCAATCTTCACATTTACACAGACTTAGATGGCTAGGCCATGTACTAATGATGCCACCTAGTTGTCTGCGATATCGAGAACTCTTTGACAATGCTGCAGCCGACTAGCGAAAGATGCGAGGTGAACAGATGATCTGGCGTACAGAAATAGAGTTGTCCACCAAGGGGCTGGCCATTGTAGGTCGAGTTCGTCTCCCGCGCTGGGTCCTTCGTGACTCACAGAGTCGGTGGTCGGATAATTTAGGTGAGATAGCCGCTGAGTGGACTCAATGATGTGAATGTTGTCGTTGTTTGGTCGAGTTGTCTGTGAAGTAAGTACACCTAATGACAGGACAATAAAAGTGGCAAGAAAACTGTTCTGTTGATGACGCCTTACTTTACTTACAGCTCGGCTGTTTGTTTGCAGGATGTAAACATCATGATGTCGAATGTTTAAAAACGAACGTAGCTACTTTCAATAATTAGGCCCTTCCACCTTTTCTTCTCTCCTTGCACAAGGTTTGCTTTTTTCTTCATGCTTGTAAAGCAGTTAGCAACCAGTGAGAATCATTTATTTATTAGTCTAGTGGTGACCATGAGTGCTCCCTGAGCACTTCAACTGTGACGCAGCTCATCTGGAGCAGCTGATCAATGGAATCGTTGGTCTAGAACCTTTACAGCACTTCTTAATTCGTTTGCAACTCATCAACCAGGGAAATCGAATGTCCCGCCTAACTGCTCGGCTTATCCTATCTACAATATATTTCTGAATGTGACTTGATTCCGCAGACCACGCGACTGTGCTCTTTTACGAATGCCTCAAAAATAACTGCGTGTGACGGATCAACAGGAATATGGGCAGCTTGAACCAATTCTTGCAGAAGCTCGAGTCGCTCCCAAAGGATTGTAATCTCACATTCGGTATTAACAACAACACACAAGACACGTCCTGAAGGCCTCGCCAAAAAATGCTGTCTTAAAAACTAGCAACACCATCACCCGCAAATCAGTGGATCGTACATACTTTCGAAAACTGTCATCCGTTGTAAACCCCGTTTTGTCTTCCACGACAACAGTTAGTGCACTGCACTGTTCACATGTTGTCACCGATCTCATGGTGAACGGCGTTTACTTAAAAGCTTCCGTTGGGATTAGAAACTCGGGGGAATTTTATCTGCTTCAGAAATGCCAAAAAACATTGAGGTTTATTGGATTATCTAATCAAATGGCCACAGCTCCAACGAACTTGTCAAGTGTCATACAAAGGTACTGTTTTGTCCCTATTACACTTAAAAACATTGTGTACAACAATGTCCCTAGTAAGATCATTCTTTCGACAAATGCGCCGGTCATATCTCATGCAGCGCATCCCTCCATGTCCCCAAGACATTTCTGCCCACTGAGGAAGACACGGCTGAATTGTCCAACGGTCACCATAATCCGTTCTGTTGGTCAACCAAAATCTGCTGATGATGGAGCCTACAGCCCGGTTCATTGCTTCAACATCAGTCTACTATCTCCATAGTCTTAACCAACTTTCGTTTGTCACTTTCCGCATCCTCCTTGTTTTCCCCACATTAAGACCGGTAACAGGTAACCACCCTTACGGTTGAATTCAGCACACGATAAAACTCATCAAGTATTGGGTCCGGGGAATTGCATGGATGGCATGTGCCCAAAACCATGAGTCGAACGGGAAACTTGTTGCCCCAAAAATAAAATGTTTTAAATCTAACAAGAAACAAGAGTTGGGGATGTGCATGGCAAATCAGTGATCATTCGCAACGTCAGACACCATGAGAGTGAAACTATCGGCTCTTGCATTACGATATCGCCGGTGCCATACGACATGTAAGGTTGTATGCGAAGACTGGATACTGTCAGACTGCCCGTACTGAGATACAGCAACGTGAGGAAACCAACGTGTGATGCCGCCTTTCATCAATCCGCCATTATTTAGCATGTTTTGTGGAATGTGTTGAAACTGTTCCTTGAATATATCGACAGAATGAGAAATGTAAGGTAGTCCATATAAACACCCGACCGGAATACACGAGACAATACTAACGGAAGCGAGATCCGGTGGTAGGAACGCATTATGGTGATCGAGTCACCGGTCGTACATAGAAGCTATTACACTTCATCCAAGGTACAGAAGGCAAAATATTAGGCGTAAGAGTAGCGATTCACAAAACTTATTGTCAGATTGCTAGCAAATTAGAACGTTGGATGGTATGCCTCAAACGGCAGTCCAATTGGTCATCGATGCTGTTGAATACACTTTCCGGATTTAGTGGCGCCCCCTGATCAGTGATCATTTTTCCTTCAGCCGAAGTCTCATGGAGGATTAGGGTTCTGAAACGTAAAGAGGTGTTCGTCATCCGACCTTGTTCATCTGTAGATGTTCTGTTATAACCGGAATGCTCACTTTGTCATAGGAGTTCTGACAGGATGAGGGCAATCACACTTGTCTGGTGCTTATGCAGATGTAACTCAAAAGACGACCACTGCTGAGGTCAATGTATTGAAATACGCGAATGAGACGGAATAGGTTAGGGAACCTTTGGCTATACAAAGCATATTCACGCAATATAAACATTACCGGCCCTCAGTCGAACGCATGCATCGTGGCTCAAACTATCCGTAAGTAACGTTGCTTTCAGTCTACAACTGTAGTTCTGTATAATACACCTGGTCATGTAAGAGCAGTACTACAACATTTGTAGCCGTCGTGACAAGCCTAAGTCTAAGTGATGCTCACTGTCCCGACCTGTACATGCACGCCCACACATCCATTGACAAGAAAATTCTGTTCCACATCCGAACGCACGCACGCGGTCAACATCTGCACACTCAGCCAATTGGAACGCTCCAACTGGATGCGATTCAGTGCGGTCAATACACAGGCACGCATGATGCGGATGGACTCGGATCGGAACAGAGAACAACACAACTGAACAGGTCAGAACATGGTCTGGACGAGCGCCATTGCATTAAGGTTGTACACCGATTCCACCAATAAAGATGCAGACTATTTGATTTAACCTTTTCGTTGACTATAATTGATATATCGTTATTTGTTAGTGGGTACTCAAGCTGTCACGGTTAAGAGTTCCACTACACATTGTACGGGGAGATTTCTAGATAGACTGGATACGAACTCTAGAGGTGGGAAACATCGCCATCTAAACTTGGGTTCCTGGAAGCCCTGACCTTCATAACGGTAGCGAACGAGGTGAGCAGAACTGCTTCATCCTACAGTTAACCCCTAGTAAGAACCACCCTCAGACCAGCCACTTATGCAAAAAGTAGTGCAGTGTCAAAAGAAAACGCAGTATTGGAAGACTTCCTTGACGCTCACGATGGCCGATTAAGGCGTGGCCTATTTGCAACGACTATCACCACAACATTTCCTCTCCGGGTCCCGTCGTCCCCAGTTTTGTAAAACCCGGGAGTCCCAATTTCGGATCGAATGAACAAGGGCGATAGTTACCCTCAGGGTGGATAAATGTTAGTGATCTACAAACACAGAGAACTCCAGATAGAACAGAGTACTGTAACATACACAATCCGTTTGAGGTGATAACCTTACGGATGTGGGCACGCTACTGGCTACGAAAAAATCCCGTGCCAAAGAGCAAACTACATGTGGTACGGCTTCTGGCGCAAAAAACGGTACTTTTTAATCTTACGCAACGGTGAAGTTGGCCTAATGACCACTTCATTGCAGTTTTTAACCCATAATAATTTTATTAAGACTAATAACGCAAGCGGCATTCCGCAGATAGGAGTTTAAGCTCCAATTGGAGAAAAATTTGCATCATACCGGTGTGAGTAATTAATTGAAAATAGGCCATATCGACGCCCCCGAGTTAAACTGACAAAAGATCAGACAAAAACCGACAAACAGCAGGCATTCTCATAAAAAGTGAGTCATGCCCTCAAGCTGTAAGGGAAGTTGAACCACACATAGCTACCGTAAATCGTACTTTCG
>LUCH01001063.1:0-21040 GCA_013368495.1 Paragonimus heterotremus
CTACCGGTTCTTGGGGGCACTATCGATCGGCACATCATTAACCTAAACAAACTCGCTTTCATCCTCTCTTAGTTTGCCAGTACTATTGGATAATTTGACTCTTTCTGATTTTTAATAACCCTCGTCTATGTCTTAATTTGAGTTGTGCTCTCTCTCTCATTGTAGCAATTCTTCACGCTGTTTTCCTGTCAACTCAATTAATGAAACATGGGCGTATGTCTTACCCGCGATAGACTCGTGGTGGATAAGATAACCAGAGTGAATATCAGATGCGTTTGGCATGCATTATCGTTCGGGACTGTTGGGATGATAGAAGATTCTTGTTAATACACATGAGTGTAATCTTATTCTGTCCCCCCCCACCCTGAATACCGACACGATTGCAGCGTATATGTTTCAAGGAGATTGGTGACCAGACTGAGTGTTGTGTAGTTGTTGGCGCAAAATAATTACTGAACGACCTCAGTATACAAACACAGCTGACCACAGGTTGCACTCGAGTTCCGAAGGGATGCCAAACTGAATAGTCTGAGTTCTTCCAACTATCGATGAACGAACCATCTATAACCAACGATACCGAATATCAAAACCCATTCAAGCCACCGGACACGTGATGCCACCAATACAAATACTATGACTAAACGTCGAAAACGAATACTAATTTGTTTGCATTTTTAAAGTGAAATACAACGGTCAGCCAAAAAAAGCATTAGTGTCCAAATATACAAACGGACTCAAGCATAGGCAGCCAACAGGCAAATACGGACTCACAAAATGTAATCGAATCTGTCTGGCATGTGAATAACTTACTGGTTTTGGGGAAGATTAATTGGTTACTGATACTGTAATGATGATCAACAGGAGTGTCGTGTCCACAGGGTTCGGGGATGGAGCGAGTAACAGACAGTCACGGGTGTGTACACATGCAAATAAAAACATCAACCAGGGTAGACGAAGCAGAAAATTTGACAGTGACTTAGAAGCGCGAAAATAACAGGCTAGAAATTATTCACGTGCGGGAGATAGTAGAACAGAATAAATCGAAGAGAACTTCGAAATCCGTGAACTTTCTAAGTTCTTACTCGCCTTACTGTCTCACAACAGTGTGGAAGTCAGTATCGCCCCGTACGGGTGACTCAAATATACTTAACGATCCATGACTTCCTTACTATTGGTGGTAGGTATGGTTGTACCACCCGTGCCCAGGAAAAAAGAACTATGCCGCCTGCGTTGCGGTTGCGATCGTAACGGTTTTTGTGGTTCACTGATTTGCTTCCATACTGACTGGAGTCAATATACAGTCAACCGAAAGCAGTAATATAGGAACGGTCGACTGATACTACAAACTTGTGACCACGAACCTTTAGATATGACACTCAGGCTGAATCTAATTGTCATTTCATTGGAAAGCAAATTTCAACGATAGCTAGGCACAAGATAAGCGAGGTTACACTGAGGCACAGTCCCAAATCACAGCATCTATCTCGTCGAGTGTATATTTACATGACTGCACCTTTAACCTTCTACACATGTTTATTCGACAAAGCAATACATGGGTTAAACATTTAAATGAAACCAGACACAAAACCACTCATTTGCACGCGGTATTCGGCATCAGACCGTCTCGGCTGCCCCATACATCAATGCTCAGTTCCATTAAGTAGCAGGCACCATTATGGACGATGCTGCACTTTGATGATCCTTCCTGCATTCTTTCTGTGGCTTATACGATGTCAAAATATATGCTCTGCACCTACTAGTGAATAGCCGCGGTATGAGTAGTATAACACGATCGCTCATCTTCACTGCACTAGGTCTAAGTGAGGGCGATGGATTATTGCTGATGGAACGAATGATTAAACTCAAACATCTAACATGACACTAGTAAATCATTCCGTCCTGGTATCAAAAGTTGGAGACAACAGTGAATACAACGGTTTACTACGGTACCAAACATGGCAATAATAAACAAGGTGAATGTAAAAAACCTCAGCTGTGATGCTTCTTGGAAAACTCAGTTGTACATAACTGGTAGGTAGATTAGTATGTGGTGGTTGCTTTGGAGCAACTAGTGCAATAAACTGGTCAGTGTAAGAATCAGGCCAGAAACAAGGTCAATATATAAGACTAGTGGCGCTCTGTAGACAGCTGAACCGTTACACTGACAAGAAACGAAGTTGAAGCTAGTTAATCAGGAAAGAGCTATTCATGGGATAGTGGGCTAATGGACCAACAAGAAACGGGAATTGGCTCTAGAGGTCAGTAAGACTATCAACAGACCGTCTAAAAAAGCCCTTTCACCCCTGGCTGAAAAGGGAGAACTGACAGGAAAATAATAATTCGAAAATAATACTAGATAGGAGATAGCAGTTCTTGATGGAACCCACAAAAACGTTGAAGTTCAGTAATAACTACAGGAATTAACGTCATCTGCACAATACAAAGGACACCGTTCGTCAAATAAGTCTATCTTTTCGACCAGACAAATACAGTAGTTCTATGGTATGGGTAGGAAGGCGGATCAGGAGGACTGAAGGTTAGATCAAGCCGTTAGATATGAAAAAGAATGAGGGACTGTTCATTATTAGAACCTAAAGAGGTGACAGTCCAAGAAGCCAACAACCTTTGATCAGACAAACACAAAACCTTCCGCAAACCAACGGGATGTCAACAATCAGTGACGCCAGGCTACAACAAAACGGAATGTTGTGATGGATGCTCAAATTGGAGGCGCGAGTATTCTAACACTCGGTGGAATTTCACGAGGCGGCGAGAAGTTATGTCGGAAAACATAATCAGTGGATGGCAGACAACACGGGCGACTGGACGAGTCACAGCACAACAGAATCGGATGAACGGAAAAGTTACGGGAGGCAGAAAAACCTACGACAGAAGACGTCAGCCACACACAAAGCCAGGCAGAAATGCACATGGCGTGTGCATGGAAACGGATGCTGTGTTGTGGACTGGAATTCCGGTTTATAAACGCAAGCACGCGCGTGGCATGTAAACGAGTGATTTCGACAGTAAGGAGCGTGCTTTAATGAATGAAGTTTTCCTACGCTAAGAAGACCCATCGATCAATCAGTATCATTATTTCCGGCTGCCGAGGTCCGAAAGAGTGAAACGTGTTATCGTATTCAGGGACCGCAAACAGTTGGTAAACCAATGAAAACTACCGTACGTTTTGTTTCTCAGTACAACCACATGCTTGACTTTAACTAAAATACAGTTAGAATTTATATGAAGGGTTCCGCGACATGCACTAACTGTACACTAGATAGAACATTATTTCAAACTCTAAGAAAGCTCATGTAGATACGTCCCGACTAAATTACACAACCAGCCATGTTCTTTTAAGCCCAATGTACCGTAGCTGAGAGTCAAAATTTTACTACCAACTTTTGCGAGCCCAGAACGGGGGTGACACAAGGATTGTTTAGTCAGAAAGTCAAAACAGGAGGCATATGCTTAAACAACACCACCACAAACAAAAGCATTTGTTTTCACATAAAACTGACGGTTCATCACGGTTAACCAATGCCCAGTTCACATAGGGAAAACGCCATTTCACACAAGAGCGCACTCCAATGTTTCTTCTCGTTTTCCCCGGGTCACTTCCATACCCAAATACGTACCTATACCTGGCTACTGACGAGTAGCGTGGTGTGATCATTCATGCTAACCACACTGGTATACATCGTAAAATCATAACGAAAACAGGGACGTTCATATCTTTGAAGGTCTTCGAGAAAAAACTCAAGAGATCAGCATGTAGAAAAGTCCACATTAGAAAGTTCTTCTTTGGGAGCAGGTAGTATGGAATGCTATATCCATTTCTCCTAAGGACTTCTAACCAGAGTTTCGCCATCCTGTTGATAATGAAGATGATGGAGGATGGAATCAAATCGGAATACGCCCGTTTTAGAGCAGCGTTCTACTCTGCCATGAGGTCACATATCGATATCCCTTCGTTCTTGTGGGAAGGGGTTTTCGGTTGGGTTTAACTTGGGACAACATATGGCCACTCTAACACATGTATTTCATTCAAATGAGGTCATATGTTTGAGAACTAGGCCACATGTATGAAAGCGCCGCATTTCTAAAATATTGTTACTGAGGCCTTAGATGATGCAATAGATGACAAAAAATTCCCATAAACTAGCCCAATAATTTATTTTTCCGTCATCCAGTTTGGTCATGCCCCAAACTGCGGATGCATCCTAAATCACCGCAGATTGCCTATTCTTGAGTCTTGATTGAACACAACTTAACGATCCTGTCAAATAGTCGGCTAAGAACCCATACAAACTCCTGTGGCTCGCCGAGCACCTTCATGAACACCGCTTTAATATCAAAATAGGCGGTGCTCTTCAGACTCATACTGTGTGTCCAGCAGCGCTCCACAATGTCCCATACTAGAACCCCTGTTCACTACCCCTTAAGATAAATACTTACATTTAGTCAAAATAGCCATCCCAGTGGTATCTCGTTAAAACTAGATCATCATATAAGCCGTATGGCTTGCGCAGAACACTCAGTTAACGTCCGGAATCGCCTACTATACGACAGCCTGTAGTGACTGCATCATAGGTAGATGGATTCAAGAGCATCAAACTGAGTCTCCAATTAAGCTGATGAACAGAATCATTGCGATAGAATGGAGACACTCTTGACTTTTCACTGTTGAGGCTAGCCAGGTTTTGTTTGCTGTATGTCGCAGTTTGCTAGGTATATGTTTGATGGAAAGCGGCTGGGTTTCTATTCCGTTTATTATCCTGTGACTTTCTCTTTCGCAATCATTTCATCAGTGATCCCTTAAAACTTGTACAAACCTCCAGTTTCCTGTTTCTTTCTAAACAGTTGATGACATATTCAAATGCACACAAGCTTCTTCAGCTGCAGTTTATCTGTAACTTCTTTATGAATTTTATGTCTTGTCAACACTACACACATTTAAATTAATGGAATTCAGTTGCATTCAAAACACTGAACACTGGGGGCAATGGTCGGAATCCTAAATGTTTGCCAAAGGTGGATTTTCAGGTACACTAGATGTGTACGACTAGCACCAGATGCGAAGACATACTTTCTGCTGTTTGGATGCTGCAAAGTGCCATATTCGTCCCGTTTAGTCAATTTATTTATCATCACGTCTTCAAAACTGGCATTCGATTAAAGCTGTTTGTGAAACCGACAGCACAGCTTAATCGTTACCAGACAATGTACACAAAATAGGAGCATGTGTTCGAACCGTATTGGTCACAGTATGTACGGTTGATAAGGTGTGAACCCACCCCGAGAAATATGGAAATGACTCGTCGTAGTCAGCCAGTCTACCCGAGCAATTATTGCATATACCTATCTAATAAGAAGTTCACCACAATGTGACGTCCAGAGTCAGCTTGCGATCTCATAAGTAACGTTACTGTGTGTTCGTATACCAATATGGGGAGAAATCTGTCATTGGGTCAAAAATTCCACTGCACTCGAGAATGTCCACATTTCGAAGCGTAATTTGCAACGTACATCATATACACCATCTTAAAATCAGCTCACCTACTCCACCTAAATCTTAGCTGCGCAGAAGCGACAGGTGAGCTGGTGGTCTGAATTAAAAAGACGTTAATGCTAATAGCTAGATGATCTGATTGGTTCACCACCAACAAATGCTGCTACTACTATCTCGTTTATTTTGAAGAGCACTTTGCACATCTTCGTTCAAGGGAAGAGCAAACGGTGACACCAAAATTAAACAGCAAATATGTAAAAAGGTGAATGTGAAAACAAGCTGTCTGTCAAATGTGAGACGCTGCATAGTTAGCAACACTGAGCAGTTGACAAGTCATCTCACAAGAATAGCAAGCGTTAATAGTCCAGTCATCAAATGAAAAGTTACATGTGCCATAAGTAACAAACGGATTTTGGAAAAAGAAGAAAATACACACAAAAATAATTAGAGAAAGAAAAGATAAACGGTCAGTCTCACAAAAGCAAAAGCGCTTCATGGACACAGGGATGCTATCACAGTCAGGACTCACGCATCGAGACGGAAAAATGTCCTTCATCGTGAGAAAACTGTCGGAGAAGTGGCAACAGTTAACGCCGGGTTCCGCGTATAAATGTGTCGTAGGTTTTTAGTGAACCTAGAACAGTCAGTAAACATAAATCCGTGACCACGTTGGAAGGCGGGATAAGAATAGCGCTACATGCACAGGGAAAAATAATACCGCGAAAAGCGATGATCACAGGTGAATGAGAAACAGAGTTGACATCACAGTCCAAAGTATGGAGGACCAATTGAATGGCAGCATTATGGGAGTCGGCTCTGTACTTCGTGACCTTGCCGACCAGGCAAGTTGGCTTCGGTAATCAACCACTATACTGATGTCAAGCACCCCAGCAGCGCCGTCACGAACCGCGATCACATTGGGTTTGATGAACAAGCTCATCGTGCGTACTCGCAACTCCTGGAAGACTGTAAAGCCCAAGTTGCACAGTCGTTTCGTCAGGTCTTTGGCTACGCAGTTGTATCGAGCACAACGCATGTCATGGGTGATCCAGCATGAACAAGGCTTTCTGGTTAACCGCAGTTGCCACGGCAGAGTGGTCACTTCGGTCACCTCGTTAATCAGTACCTTAGTCCGCAAGAGACTACATCTGGGCTGGATGGCAGGAATAAAGATTCTGGGTAAGATGCGGTCTGGGTTAAACAGCCAACGATTAGAGAGCGGAGAGCGTGACACTTCCTGAAGATCACGGCCGTCTAGCGAATGGTAGAGTTTATCCATCCACGCCGCACGGGATTCTTTCATGTTCGTCACCACTACACCCTGAACGCGTACCGGGACGTTCACTTCCCAAATGATAAGGCCAAACGAATCATCTTTGATCACATTCCGCAGAACTGGACATTGACTGGAGAGAAGTCTCTTCACTCGAGATTTACGCGAGATGGGAGTAGTGATAGACACACCTGGGATGCCCAAACCGCCCAAACGAATTGAGGTATGGATTAAGCTGATTGGTGCGTCTTTAGGGTAATTCACTCAGTAACACGTATTCGACAATTCCAATAAGCTTATTCAGACGGTCAGGTTAACGGGACTATCTTCCAAGTCCAAAAAAACGTCAGAAAAGGCGATCAAAAAGATTGGAATTTATACCGTACTGTTCGGCAAATTTACAATAAAGGTGCTATCTCACCTAGGGTCCACAAGTTATACAGCAAAAGTGTTCAAAATGGGGGTAATTAAACACGAGTTCACCAGTAGCTTCCGGTCAACGAGAAATGACCTCATTAAAACAATTGGGTACAGATGAAGATGAGAACGTGTCAAACAATGCCAAGAATGAAGTTTTAACAGATAAGCAATGATAGTTATAAAAGAGAAGAAGGCAAACATTTCACGTGCAGTTATGGTACAAAATTAATCGTGATCGTTCACTGCATACAGCAAAGAGAAATAAGGGTAAATTCAAGATCAGCCTTCTACAAACAAACCAAACATGTTTCAACAGATTTATCGCCGCGTATCATACTAAACAAACGTGCCAGATGAACTTCAACAGATCCAATAATAATAATAATAATAATAATAATAATAATATACACTATCAAGATGAAAGCATTTATTGAAGACAGACCTTCGTTGAACACAAAGTAACATTTTTGAGGCTGTCGACTGTAATTTTAGCTTTATTTTCTACGGCATCAACAGGAACAATGATGTGGTGGACTATTTTCGTGGCATACGTGGTTGGCATATGTGGAGATAACTTGTAACAACTGCAGGACGTTCTAAATAGTTAGGTCAAAGACGTGTTCTACGGCTTTCTTACGTCTTCTAGATCAGAAGTACGCTGTGGGGACGTTAATTATCATGGTAACTATTAAACACGATACAGTCAACAGGAGACGATACAAGTAAGCAACAAAAGATCAGTAATTGTCTTACCACACCAGGTAGATTGCACAATATTTTAAGGAGCACCATATGTAATAAAAGCTTGTTTTTCTGCTGGTAAACCCATTACTGCTATTCGTTACTGATATTTAGATGTTTGATCACGGAAGTTTCTGTCAGTCTTGCCGCCTTCCGCTGTAGTTGATTATCAGAAATTTTCTGATTTCTCAGTGAAAAAAACTAATCTTAACCTTTCAAATCAACTCCGAGTAAAATATTCGACGTTAATGTGAGGCCTCTTTTCCACCACGCATGACCGTTTTCATTAGTCTTGTATGACTCCATTAAACTGTCGTAGCCGTAAAACAACTTTCCAAAATTTACGGATGGTATTCACTACTTTTTCTTTGTAATCTAACTTGGGATTCCTGGTCCAACACTGACTATTTCCTATTACAGTAGAACACCCTTTGAAAAACAGTCTTGGTTTCAGCGAACAGAACTGTTTTCGATAAATTTTCACCTTAGGTTTGTACAATTATATATCATATCAAATAACAGTAAGGGGAGTTATTGATCAAAAATAGTACGAGGGTAAGGCTACAGGGTAAAACACAAACATGATTTAGTTGTGGTTATGAACACAAGGGACCATTGGTCAGTACATAGAGGGGAAAGGATACTACTGGTAGGTTCCTATTCCTGTGTTAGTTGGATAAACATTATGTTGGGTGGTTTATGGACGTGAGAGGAAAGGAGAGAAAAGTGAATAAAACAAACCTTCAGTGAAGTGGCTGGCTGTAATCATATTAACATCGGATACTGAAACACACTTAAACAACTTTGCGTCCGATATGCGAATGGATTTTGGGACCTAGCTAGAATGGTGTTCAGTCAGTGTTAATTGGGGTGTGTTGGGAGGGGGGACGGGATCAAATTGTCGCGTGGATTGAGTGCACGTGTTTGGCCAAGGTAATCCCAGGGTGTGAACGAACTGTTTTTGAACACACAAATCCGGTCAACGTAACCAGATGGTGACCGCCTCGGCTGTAGATAAGATGCGTCAATTGATCTTTTGTAACTCGGCGGCCGGGGCACGGTAGACGATGTGGAACACCTTAACTGCGTTTGTGTGTTAGTCACAATCAACTAGGTGGGCCAGAATGGATGAGTTAATGTTCTTTGTTATTCCGAAGCGAAAACATGCCGGGCATTGTTCACGAATTCTTTCCGATAAAGGCCTAGCTGTGCGACCAATTTATGCTGAACTACAGGAACAGTCAAATTAACAGATCAAAGATGATGCGGCACTGTTAAGCATATTAGCTTTCAGATTAAGTGGTACCGTCCGTTTTGAGTGGATCGCTGTAACAGTTCATCTGATCTGCGTGTTAATGCTACGCCCAAAAATGGCTTGCGGCCCTCACTTTCTTGCATGTTTCAGTGGTGAGTAACTCAGGACTCCAATGAGCGTCTGGTCTACTACGGTGTCCACTATCATGAGGTTCATCGTGGGGAAGAACCATTCTAATTTGAAGAGTAACCAGCGTTCCGAAAGGCTGACAGGTGGTCCCGAGTAGTGACGTCAGTTATTCAGATACTGAAAGCAGGCACTTTATTGCTCCACATGATAAAACGCAATTACCTACGCAACTTCCAGCAATCTTATGAATAAATCGTATGATGTAGCCGCGTCCAATGTTATGGTTATTCTCATATTACAGGCAAGATCTTCCTCAGTTAAAAATTGACTGTGATTGTGACATTCCCAAGGAACCGCGGTTACAATTAACAATTATTGTTTAAATTTACACGCTTAAGTGTAAGGTATGTGAGCCACAGATAAATAACTACAGCTACCTCTAACAAAAGGGTACACAGCTGAGAAATGAAACACAATAAGAACAGGCATAATCGTGGGAATGATTAGAAGTAGACAAACAAGGGAGACCAGCGTACGAAAATTTAAAAAGATGTCCGGGTTGATAAAACTACGGATTGAAATACCGAAGTGTACATGGTGTGTCGGTGATGTTGGAGCGGTAGAATCACGTTGATGCGATGTGGATCTGTGGGGTAATGTAGCTCACGTCTTTGTGCCCGCTGGTTTGGCGAGTTGCTGAGATGTTCAACGTCGGAGACGCTGCGTTGAAGGTTGTGTTGAATCACGCGTCTGCGAGCTTCGTCACGTGCATGTCTGGGTGTCACAGGCATAGAGACGGCGCAGTGGATGCGCACGTGCGTAGTGTTTGTGGCCTTGCTTTACGTCGGGTGTGTGAAGGTAAGATATACCTAGCGTAGTCTGTACATACAGGCTGGGCCAGGGTAGACGGATCACGCGCCAGCCTGTGAAGCGCGTGATGTCGGTTAGTGGCCTTGAGAGTTGGCAGGTTGGTGTGCGTATATGATATTTGAGGCAGCTAGTCTGCTACCTGTAGCCAAGGCGAATGAATGGCTAGGGTTGAGTCATCTGGTTTAGCGAACGCCACTGTGCTGTGTAGAAAAAACTCCGTTCGGTTTATCATACCGTAGGCCATGCCAGAGAGGGATATTTGTCAAGACAACAACGTACACATATTTCGCGTTAAATGTTTTGAATCTACCACACAGTTAGGTCGAATTACTCATCCCGTAGATCCTAACTAATCTGTTGTCCGTTTCTAATCCCACACATGTAATCTACATATACATAAACATGTAAACCTGCATACATGTAAACCTACACATAAAACTAAAGAACAAGGGTTATACTTAATCTCGCTCATAAAATGTTCATACACTTTTTCTGGTGAGCATTTGTACTGCGGTCTCAATAGGCGTTGAATGTAGACAACATGGTAATCTGAATAATGCCAGCGATGTTTGAATTATTTATGCCATTCCACTTTAGGACCGAAAACAACTTGGTGGGAGAAAAAGAGCGTGAGAAGGATCAACGTTCACTTCGCACAACATGAAACGGTGCCGGTCGAAAATGTGTGGAACTATCGGCTGGTTAAATCAGCTCTAGGTAAAGCTCAAACGTAACCACCCTGAAATTTGGAATTATGCATGGAGTTGTCAGTACAAACATTCAGTTATGCAAATGGAGAGACGCGTTTCGGGAAAGTGATCAGTTTGGAGTTACTCCAACAGTTTGAAATTGCAAGGTTGTCCAACATATTTTTGATCAGGCCCACTTCATTGGAGAACATGGTGATCTGATGATGAAGTCGATCAAGTTAGTGCTAAACGGTATTCAAGCATTGCCCGCGCATAATAATCTACGAGCACAAAAAAAGTTACTCAACACAAGTTAGTGGGTAGTTTTACTAGCAGCTGTGTCAAGCCGATTTGAAAGAGACTGGTGCTCAACGCAACCTGTTAGAATGTACGTCACATTTGAACTGATTACACCAATACTTCGGGGTACAACAATCCACGACACCGATGTAACTCAATGGCTACCTATGATGTTTCCTACCAAACTTGAAAATGTCTTCCGCCGCCAAGATCGTGGTAGATTTATTCTACAAGTTAGCCTGGTAGATAACTAGTTTGCGTATTCAGTGAGCAGTGTAGGCCTATACAGCGCACGATCTCCAAGGTACCCCTCAACATGTAACAGCGGCCTCAAGATGTGCAATTAAAAGTAAGGACACTGTCTCCAATGTACCCTTACGGCAGTCAGAGAATACCATACGGAGTCAACATAAAACCATGCATATCGGTCTTTCTGTCTAAATTTAATTAGGTGAACAAGCCGTCAAGCCATGTTTTCAGCACCGACTGTTTTAATCCTTTTGTTGGTTATCATCTTGTTCCTGTTCTTTGATATCTAGTTTGTAAGACGTCAACTGTAAACACGCCGGCTTTCGGTAAATCTAATCAGGTTATCAAGATTTTTCCAATTATTTATGAAAATCCGAACAAATGAAATAGATAATTAAAAAATTATAGGCGGGGAGCAGAGTACATACGTGCCATGAGACTCGCGTTTGTCACTATCAAGTGTTTTGAGCCTACTCGAGTTTCTAGTGACCTAAAGAGAAATCGCCGAGGAACCTGGAAAGTCTTTACAAATTCTTTTCTCGAACCGTTGCAAAGTCATGTTGTGAAGTGTTTTTTATCCTCACTCATTCACGCCTTGCGGTCTGCCTAACGTAATCTGCTTGATAACTGCACGGAAAAGACAACTTTGTTTTAAGAATTCACCTTAATTGCCGAGAAAACCGGATTTTTCAACTTGAAGGATTTGAATGTCTGCTGTTTTTTTTAAAAAAAATTCGATTTGACCCATCAAGTGGAATAATCCCAAGATCACCCTAAGCCTATAACTAAAGCTGCTGTACACCATTATTTTGCCTTTGGGCGGAATATCAAGTAAAGCTCGTTTGAAGACCGTCTTTTTTCTTATTTTTCAGGAGGCTCTAAGTTGAGAGAGTTGGGTTCCAACAGTTATGCTTTTGTTTTCATGTCATACTACGATATCGTTGCGTTACGTCCGTATTGAGATAATGCTGTGGTCTTTGTGTTCGTTCTTGCCTTTTTCTCCCTGAGGAACATAACAATGAAAACAACTGCGACAATAAACATAGAATGAAGAAGAAAACGCAAGTTTGTCACCGATGAGGCGTGACATTAATACCGGGAAAGTGTTGAACGGTAAGATGTCATATGTCGTAAGATAGGCATTTTCATCTGCGTCAGAAAATCTTCAAGCTATACTCTCCCATAGTATCACCGGGGAAAGACAGTGATAAAAACGTCTTTTATGTGCTATCTGGACGAATTAGCGCCTTATCTATGTCTGTTTGTCTCCTTTTAGAAACCGTTAGGGATATCCCTTTTCGCTCAGCGTGTCTCGAATCCACTGTTGGGTATCCGGCGTGCAAATCTTTTACAACCTACATTTTCAGGTGGCAAACCTAATTCGGTCTGTACATCAGCAGTATAACACTGAGAAGGTGCACGTATTGGACAGTCAATATTGTTCCCGATGAAACAGTTGTTCAGCCGATTCATCCATTCTGTGAATCATGACAATAGAAAGGATAGTCTGTTGTCCTCTTTTAATTCGATGAAACACTATTCGAATTTGCTCCTTAGTGTGATTAATTGAACTGACTACCAAAACAGTTGTTTCCGTATGATTCACGGTGGTAGTAAGTTTGAGATTTTCCTCGTTATACTTCCAGGTTTACAGACTACGGTTTTATGTAGATGAGACATCTACGTAACAGACAATTTCAATCATTCAAATTTTGCTTGAGAGAGTTTAACTACTTGGAGATGAAAAGTAGTCCAAACGGACCAGTAGATTCATAATAAGACTGCTGCCGGTTAGTTCCAGTACACAGTTGATCAGCTGCTGGCTAATGAATGTTGCAGTTACTAGTGCTGAGCTATTCTGATCGTCATATACACACTGAGATGGTCCTGAATGACAGTTTCCTGGAACTCAGATATTAGTGGGGTCAGGCTATAAGGCTATTCCAGCTGACACAATGCTATGATAGCTATCGCGATCTGGATGGACAATTAGTATTGCGTGCTCAGTTAACTAAATAGTTGAGAATACTGATCTGACACACACTAGCTGGGTTGCAGAATATAACTACCTCTTATGATTTTTTTTGCCGGTTTTACTGATTTAAACTGTTAACGGTATGCCGATGGAACAGTAACAAATCAATGATTGTTTTTAACTGAGATGGATAGGACCATTGGTTAGCACATAGAGGAGAAAGAATACTACTGGTAGGTTCCTATTCCTGTGTTAGTTGGATAAACATTATGTTGGGTGGTTTATGGACGTGAGAGGAAAGGGGAGAAAAGTGAATAAAACAAACCTTCAGTGAAGTGGCTGGCTGTAATCATATCAACATCGGATACTGAAACACACTTAAACAACTTTGCGTCCGATATGCGAATGAATTTTGGGACCTAGCTAGAATGGTGTTCAGAAAGCTCATGATGTAAGATTTCCCTTACTTACTTGCCAGACGAGCACAGTTCACAAACTCTCAACAAATTCAGCTCTGACCTTAAGTGTGAAACAATTGTGTCTGCAATGGAACCCGCTTATTCCAAAAATCGGTTCTAACGAATGACTCCTTAAGATTTTTTCATTTTCCTAGTGGCAGATGTGGCAATGGGTGATCTGGAGTGTGCCGTATTCTATATGTGAATATTAAGCCACCCAGACGTGTCTGTAATTCACTAAGAATTAGCTTAATTCTGCTTGTATCTCTGAGTGTAAGATCTTCCTGAGTCTCACAGTTCTTATAGTCACCCTGCTCCGAATACTTTCAGTAACTGTCAAATCTTTTCTAAGATGGGGATAACAGGCATGTGTATTTGTTTCCAGGTGTGGACAGATTGTGGCTAACATAGAAAAACATAGTGGGAAAAACTTCAGAGTGAAATGTTCCACAAACTCTTCTTGAAATGTTCAAGGTCATTCGTCCTCTTTTAGCCATGGCCACAAAGTGGTAGACAAACTCAGGCTATCGGCCACTAGGATCCTTGAGTGTCGTTTGTATACTTCCATGAGTAGGTTTGTGCCTCCAAGATAGTAATCAACACAATGTTGACGACGAATGTGCATGACTGCATCTGGTGACAATGAATGACAAGTTTCTTTCTATAGACCAGTGGTCTAGAGGTTTCAAATCGTTCTGTAAGGTTACCACATCTTCCGGATACCCTAGATTTTATCGGGATTTCGTGACATCGGTGATTTGACCATACTGTGTAGGTCAAGAGCAAAAAGGATGAACAACGCGGGTTTCAAAATGGATCGTTGTGAAACTTTACTGTTGGTAGGTAACCACTGGTAATTGTCTGTGCAGTTTAAGGTCAAACTTCTGTCCAGTTAGGTAATCCTGAGGCTGTATGAGTAAGTATTCAACGAGACCACAATTGTGAAAATTACTTAGCATGACTAATTGATCAGCCTTATCTAGTAAAGTCCTCAGTACTGTTGGGATCACTGAAAGCATTGCAGTGGGTCGATAGTCTGTTGTCATCTCAGCATCTGCCCTTCAATTTAGGTGTCGTTGTCGGCTGTTAACGGGCGTTCGGTAGGCGGTTTGGTAGTAAGGTGCGATTTATTGGTACTGAAAGTGGTTCTGATAATTTGTTGATACGTTTTTCCAAACTGACAGGTGATACCAAGTTTGGGCCCTCTCACTTGTGAGTGTGAGGGTACTTTAAATTGATTTTGACTTGTGGCAGTGATATATGGGATTATTCAGTTAAGCCACTTCCTGTGTGCTTAAAAGTCGCCCATGTTTGACAGTTATGCAGACTTACGTGTTGTTGCAAGGGTGGATAATATATATATATTATATATATATATATAATGTACCTTCCTACTGCCTAATATAACTAGCATAGGGGTTTCGAGCCTCGTCCAGTTTGTTAAGGATTGAAGCCGCGTTGATGTAAGAGCAATACCAGGATGGAGCTTTCTTGTTTGTAACAGGCGTAGCAAATGAACTTGTCTGAGTATGTACATCTAGTAAGATGGGTTAAATCAGTTTGTTGTAGCGTGTTTTGCAGCAGACAAACCCTATTAAAGTGGCGGTTAGCAGAGGTTTTCGAATTCCTGGACTGGGTTAGGTATTTGCGCGTGGGTCATTTGGGATCTTCGTAGAGGCAGTTGCACTGAGTTTTGTGATACAATTGCCTGCACACAGATTTGACGTTCCTTGGTTATTCAAAATGTTACCTGGTCCCAACAGGCAGGTATGAGCGGGCGGCAGACCAAGCCACATGCACCTGTTATGTTACTGTTTCTGATAGGAAGGTTATTATCAGTGACTGATGCTAAGTCCGCCGGCGTGAGCGGACAGTCTACGCTTGTGACTGTTAGAACAAAGACCAACTAGTATGGCTAATAATCTTAACTGGTGTAGGTCATTCGACACTTGAATATGAGAACTTTCGGAAACAGATATATGGTGCACAATAGTGTTACTGCGTCTACGTTCATTAACTCCTTGGGCCTCATACAACAGCTGCATGTGAGTGTAATCGTTTCGGTCGGATTGTAGACTAATTGGATTAACACTTCTGTCTTAGCTGGCATCACAAAATCACTAACCTCTCAAGAACAGTTACGGTATGAGAATTTGCACGCAGTGGACTTGGCTGAAAAGCGTACTTCCTCAGTCTTTGAAGTCGCTCTGGGGAGATATCACGACAACCCAAATGTTTAGAAAGTTGTATAAATTTCCTTCTGTCGTACTCGTCTCAGTCTGCTATGATTGCAAAACTACTTTTGGGTAGGTTAAGCAAAATTACTAACCGATACACAACTATGGATGAGTTTAGTGGGATCATGCTTTGTGTGCTGGTACTCGCATCTATGTTGTTTTCTTCCTAATGCTTATCGAGATGAATGGATTAAGTTTTCCCTGACTCTTTCCTTTAGTCTTGATAAGATGAATCAATTATAGTTGTGTGGTTGTCTCAGGTTATGAGTAGCTTGGTTGCTAACGTTCGCCTGAGTGATCATGGTTAACCGAGGATGAGGTGTTACGGATCGAACAAAATAACTCCTGGGGTAAGCAAGCTTACTGAGTGATGTCAGAGTAATTGGAGGGCTTTGTTTTGTGTTATCAACATAGATACGGTTAACTGGCTCAGCTACACCACATACCTGTTGTTAGTAGCAATGAGTTCAAAGTGTGGGTGCTCGACCACCGCCATATGTAGCGAGGTAACTGGATTCCAGGCTAAGAACCATGCCGCAGTGTTAAGTGCGCTTTCTCTCTAGGAAGATGAGTAAGTTCGCTGACAGTGTCGACTACACAGTGGATCTGTTTGGTATAGGTTTGACTACAAGCGCTTAACCACTGGCTGTTCAGATTCCTGACGTAATCTTGAGGTTGTCCCCTCTGCGGGATTGGCAGTTGTAATCAAATGACCTTGCGGTGATAGACCGGTGGATTGCTGATAGTTTGCCTGATCGATAAAACGTGTCAATGTTTAACGAAATCTTTGTGGTTTTGTGATGAATGTACCTTGCAGTTGAACTTCTGTGAAATTGTTTGGACATCGAATTTTATCTCCGCGCCTTGTTACTGTTATTTGGGTGAGTTGGTCGGTCAGAGGGCTCCTCACATCAGATCAGAATAATAACTAAACTGTTAGAAAGGGCTTGAAATACAGTTCCGCTTGGTAGTAAAAGCTGTGTTGTGTCTGACGGTGCACAGTCTTTCACACATGAGTAGATGTATAGAACAACGGGAGGTACACTGAGGCCATGAACGCATACCAAATTGTCACACCGAATGCTGTTGGTTAAAGACTTGACAATCACCATAAACGCGAAGTTAAATCGAAGGATTTTGTCCAAAACTGATACGGATTGTGACCGTTGGCTCACAGTTCCGCTAGGTTTATGGCTGTTGTCGTTATTTTGTGGCTCAGGGACACTTAGTTAATTTTCCTTCATTTATTGAGAATATGTAAATGGTTGAAAATTCACCCCTGGAGAGACAAAGGCATATTATTGACTTGACTGGATATAAAGGTGTACGACGTGATCAGTGGGTATTTGTCACAAATGGCCTGTTTTTCTATTCTCATAGCAGCATCGAGTTGCTTCACGTTTGATGATCGGTAAAATAAACGAATGAAAGTCACGTGATGAAACAAGTGAGAAACGATGGTTTGATGAATGCATTCATTAGTCAGCATGGGGGCGATGGACACTGAGGGACAAACAACAGGTTTGTTCATCCAGGCTGAATCAGCGAATGCGCAACATGTTGGGTTGACCGTGAGATGGGCCTAAGTTAGTAGGCTTGTGCTAGGCGTTATGGGTTCCTGGGGAAGGTTGTGATGTCATTTTGGAGAGTGACAACCAGTGTGTGTTTAGAAAATGCAAGTAGGATTGCGTAAGATGTACTGTGCAGAGACATTTCGACCGATTTCATCAGCTACGATACACGAACTATGGTCAATAGACATGCACTGATTCAAATAAGTGTATATTAGAAACTCGCCGACAACATCCAACATAATGTATGAATTCATCTCTACTTATGGAGACAAGTACATCCGCCAACCGGTGAGAACGCTTAGGACACATGTCCTGAGGCACACTCTAAATTGACTAGTGAACAACAAAACCTGCGCTGCCCAATCTTTTATCACATGACATTTGGAAGAAACGGGACATATAATTCAAGTGGAGGAGGCTTTTCGTGTGTTATATCGCCCAACCACTAAGCGTACTTAAAAGTTTGATGCGGCCTTTGCAATACATGATTATAAACCCGATTTTGTGTACAGAAGCAGGTGGTAGTTAACCTACCACTACAATGGTATTAAGGGTTTGTAGTCATGAGTTCATATTGTTCGTTAAATGTTTGATATTATTGGTCGAATGTTTCAGTTATGCTGTTTACATAATTTTACTTCTTCCCGTTGTCTTAAGCTTACTCTCAGGCTGCCTATTAGCTTCTGTTTTTTCGTGTGTCTTAATGTTAGATCGATAATCTGCATTAATAGTTCCTTATTCGAAATGTTTGAAATTTCAATTTCTCGTTTTTAACGCATGACGGCTTATTTCAACGTGAATAGTTCTATGTTATTTCAATTGCACCTGATGACTCATTCATATTTCACGCCTATTCGAATTAAGGCGTGCCTACTGATCATAGTCTGTGTATCGTAATCGATGAGATTGGTCGAAATGTCTCCGCAATATCCATCTTACGTAATCCCACCTGAGTGTTCTAAATTCATCCGGGGACCTAAATGCTTTAAACTTCTACATGCTCGACCTCCCCCCAAATGACTACAAACAGACTCAATGGCAGTGTGTGTGTGTCAGACGTGTAGCATGGTTCAAAAAGTCTTCACCAAACAGGACAATAAAAAGCATCACTGGAAAAGCTGAAACTAACTGCAACCGGTGATTAGTTCAGTTCTTCGGCAGGTACCTATCAGAAACGAAGTAGGTAGACGGTGTGTACCAGACAACTATCTGTCATCATAGTTTGTTTGCATTATAAACTACTAACTGACATGTTTTCACATTTGGTCAACCACAACCAGTGTCCACTATTGTCTTGACCAAGCATAATACTGCGGTACGGTTGTTTGCGTCTACTCTGTCTGCAGTCGTACTGTTCCGTTGGCACAGTGACCGGAAAAATCCTGTCACTCATATGAGACGGTTTGTCTCTCTTGAGTCAGGCCTAAATAACCTAAAGCGAGAGTGGATGAAAAATCTTTTGTCACCTACGCCAGACTATGTTTGCCTAGGCTTGCAGACCGCGGTCGATTGATCAGGTATTTCAGGTTTAACTTTGGCTGTCTCGGCAGCCGTCGGACTGTTAATCGAGTGACTACCACTCTACCATCCAATACAGGATTTGCCTGACGTATCCGATCATTCGGACGACGACTGAAGCTTATGTTAACCTGAGTGGATCACTCATGTACATGGTTGGCGGCATCCGTAACGGATTAGCCTGTCACAGTGACCGGAGCCAAAGGACGCCTGCGCTTTAAACCATCACCCCAAGTGGCTTGCGCTGCACCACTTGCGGTTCCACTCACACACCACGTATCCGGTGTAAACCAGAAGGAATAAGACCAGTAGGTGTGTGAGTGAGGCCTTTGTGTCCAGCTGGCCAATGCTGGTTAGCCAATTGAATGGCTAGCAGGAAAACGAAATCCTTATCTTTCGGAAAATAAGCCCAGAGATAGAGAGACTGGAATGACAAGATCTAAACTGTGCAGAAAGATATGTAAAATGTAATACAAGAAGCATTTCAGTAAAGGATTGCATGTTAGTGTATTTTAGAGAGGATGAGGTTGAAAAAAAAGACTCAAAGTTGAACTACGAGAAGACCAGGCAAACGATCCAACATCCAACACACCAACAAAGCTCAAGAAAAGCATGTGTAGAAGACTAAAGACACTCAAGTTTCTGAAAAGAGGAGTGGATTAGTCGCCCAACGACCATAGTCTTGGTCGACGCAATAGTTAAAAGTAAAATGGATATGCAGATATGTCCTACCTAAACCTAACCTACTCGTCATCTCTTCGCCGACGGTGCATTATGAGTACGTTGGTGACCTACTAATCTCAAACGGCCAGCTCATTCGCGGCCTCACACATCGCAACGCCATGTAGTCATGTCATCACGACCTATGGCACCATACGTATTCGACCACCTTCATCTTTACCAGTTAGCCTGAAGAAAATGGGTTGACTGTGTGATCAACACGATCGTTCATTAGCTCGTCTCCGGGAAATGTGTGAGTTTGCTACCGATAATTAACTGAAATACATAGTCTTCGCTGGCTGAGTCATGTATATCGACTGAGCGTATGGCGCACCACACATTGTTCGGCGTAGCTGCTGATAGCTGAAAGAAACTGCAAAGCGGCCACGCGATGACGTGGTCATGGGCTACAAAAGCCTTGACCGTTCTGCTGAGCAAGTCTGTTGAAGTCTCTGGACGTTCGTTTGCCACTGACCACGTGTCCGAATTTAAACTTGCTAGCCGGTTTACATTTGTGGTAGATTATATGTTTTATCTCGTAAAATGCCACCGTTTACAAATGATGGAAATGATCGATATTGGATTGCGATAGGTGGTGTCTAATTGTAAAAATTATCAAGATTACCCGGTTGGTCAATTTAGCACTATAGTGATCGAAAAGCTTTTGCTATTAGAGAAACCAAAAATAGTTTTAACTACCGAGCATAATCTTGAGTAGGGTTAACGCAGTCCGCTGTTTTGTAGTAAGTACCTTCCGCTACACAACATCCACTGAGGAACCTCTCGACAAATTCGTGATAATTTGTATAAAATCGTATGTGAACGTTTAACCACCTTCGCTTTTGAGTAATGATCAGGTTGACCGATTGCCTCGAGAGGAAACATAGTAACTGTCCCGTTAACTCCAATCCCTCATCCATCGACTAGGACTTCCTTACAGGTTGAGATAACAGGAATCATTAACTTGTTGAGCGGTATTTTGATTACTGATCAGTAGTATGGGATATTAGTTTTCATACAGATTGGTTAAATCGGTCATACAACAAAGCGCGAACACAATCCTGCCTGGTTGGTGATCGGACAGCAACGAAAGGTATCCAGCACAGTTTTGTCCCACCTG
>LUCH01001063.1:21262-41437 GCA_013368495.1 Paragonimus heterotremus
AGTCTATGATCGGTGCTACATTCAGCGCCGTGCAACACACGCGTGATACGCACTTCGCGAATGTCGCGCTGTCGCATAACCACGTATTCAAACAAGTGGTAATGGCCGCTTCGTCGTGATGTCGCTCGCATCCAGCTGGACTCGGGTGTTCGTGATAGCCAGCTCGTGAGTAGCACACAAGCGGAGCAGACGATCACCGTTCTCGTTCACTGAACCAATGCCGTAGGGCCCGAGGACTCCGGGCCAAGCTACCGAATCGCGTTCGACTCGAGCGTTCAAGTCACCCAAGACAAACAGTTGATCAGTCACCGGCACCGACCGGATTGTGGCGGACAGTTGATCATAGAACTGGGCCTTTGTATCGTCGGTGTGGCACATAGTTGCGCTGAAATGTGCGTCCGCTCAATTCTCTACAGGTGCCGAATATCAAGGAACAAATTTGAATGTCCATTTTATATGAGGCGATCGATCACATCGATGAAACGTGAGGTTACTCTTAATGGAATTAGATTCACCGGTCCTCCCAATCATAAATTCTGGAACGAATTCAGTAATCAAGCCTCGGCATATGATTCGGCTGAACTTATCAGTTGCTGATAGTCTTACGTGTGAGATGAAGTGTAATCTTCACTAGATGACACCGAGCACTGTACGTTGATAACTTATTCTTGTGTATGGTGTACTTTGTTTCATGTGAATACTTTTGAGTGAGTCCAAGAGATAGCTTCCACGAAGAATATAGTATCAGCACTATGTGGAATGCTTGAGTATGTTGCCGACAAGCATACGTATTTCAGTCAAGTGTAATGGTCGCTTTAAACTGTGAGCATAAATACAGTTAGTCGCTTAGCAAGCCAGTAATTTAGTTCAGGTGTAAGCATGTACAGTTCAAATAAAGGTTACTTGAATTATTTTAGGCGCGCTTTCTGATAAGTTTACTGTATTGACAATATTCATCCTGGAATGTATTCGCATCACAACTGCGCGATCTGTTAGTGTAAAGAAAGTTCGCTAGTTTTAATGTGTCAGCTCCAGTTCCCTCTAGCTCACGACGGCGAAAGACAAGACTTCATAACGAGTTGCAGTTGATATCAAAACGGGTGTACAGTGGGTTTTGAGTACCTTCTTTTTTATGAGTCAGTGAAACTAAAGCACAGATAAGAAGGGTCATTATGAGTAATTTTTGAGAACGGAAGTGAAATGTTTGTTCAGCTTGTAAGCCGCAGGCGGGATACCACAAATGCAATCACACTTTTTAGAAGGTGGAATTCATGAACCTTAGGTAAAAAGAGTTGCGGTGTGGTCTATCTATTTATCGGGACGCAGGCAGTTATCGCAGAGCGAAGAAATATAACGAATTTGTTAACGTCTGTTTTTGAGCTAAATGAACGACTGACTTGTTAAAACTTACTAGTATGTACACACCTAGTTACCTGTGGGCAAACTTAAAAATCATGCGAGGTCAAGCGATTCCGAACATGCAAGATAGGAGTTTATTGCAAGCCGAACAACAGTCTATACACTGCACTTTGAAAACAAATGAGATCGCTAAATAGCACTAGCTTTTGGTTATTTATGTGGAACGAATTTTCGGATAGAAGTAGACCATAAATGCATAAAATATGGTGACATCATTTTAGCCGAAAGTTCTGTGCGTTTTACCAGTCGTGCTGAACTTATTACTCACTCAACTACCCCAAGTCCAGTTGAGACGTGTTCGGTTTCAATGTCCGTGAAAACAGTCAGAAAACCGACTATGCCCAGCATACGTGTGTTGCTGGGGGGAGCCAATGGAAAGTGCATTTTTGCTTTCGTCACAGATCTTCCGTGAAGCACTTGGACAGGACCTCGACAACTGGCCGTAGGGAAAGTGAACTGAAGAGTTTTCAGTTGCTTTCTAGAGACATCCTTTGATATCCTTTATCGATCGACAGACAATATGGTTTATTTATTCACAAACTGTTCTCTTGGTATTACCGATCGGTTTAAATCAGGACAACAAGCCGGTCTCTATAACAGCAGAGTATGCAACGAAGAAACGACACTCGTATGACTCGGGGTATCGGGTAAGTGTCTCACTGACATCTTATAATAAGCGAGCATTTTTAGTGACAGGCTACCACAGATCTCTTCAACCTACTAAAGTAATTGTGCATTGTGTTCACTATTCAAAGTTACAAAATTATTCATACTTGTTTTGGGATACGTCCAGAAGTATCACACGCCCGTTGTTGACGGTCATCAAGCTAAAACACGCCTCTTTCTACCAAAATTCAACACAGTACACTCTCAACAGATGGAGCTATTCAAGTTTGATTTTATATTGGCCTTAATGTTCACATGCTACCATACAGATTTCTACGAAACTTGACTCTACATTTATTTAACGATTAAGAATGTGTTCATGATTGTTAAAGGTTGATATTTTCCCTTGACAGTCCCCGTTTCACAGCATGCTAATTGCTCACTTTTTTCAGTATTTTCAGTCAATCAACAAAACACTCATTTACCTGAGTATATTGGCTCCTCAGTTCACATGTGCTTATGAATAATTTATAAGCATGGTTGTTCCAGATAGCGGATTCACGTAACTCACAGAAATGAACTTAATATGCTTGTGTAAATGAGGGAATGAATTGGTAGTTTGGTTCCAAATACGTGAGGCATTCTTTAGTTAGCGTAATAGAAAGATGGAAATTGTGAAATTTCTTAAGTGTTTGTGTTACACACATGTTAGGCACCATAGGAGTACTCATCAAATTTATTGAGAAAACCTTGATTAGTGTTAAATCGCCCCGCACGGCTAAGGAGAACACGAGTTGGGAAGACACAAGTACAAAGTGTATCGATTGGTTCCATGGTACAGGCATATAAAGAATGAATGACGAATCGGCAAGCAGTAGTACACGTGATTGGGTAATTTGTAGCATGACTTATCTGGCATAAGTTAGGACGCGTGATTGCGTGAGCGTGTAAGCGCGAGATTGCCTGTCCGATTCCGACCCAACACCCTCCTCCGTTAAGATGAGCACTATTCGTACGAACTTTTAGAAGGGTCCACGTTGAGGCGTTTTATTGGAGCCCGAGTTCGTCGTGAATGATGTGTTTCAGTGATGGGGTTTTTTCGTGCCACGTTTTTTCCTTGTTACTCTCAGTTGTATGTGTTGGCAGCTCAAACGTATCTAACAGAATATCGACAGGTAATTCACTGACGTCTTCCGGTCTGTCGCAGATGTTGGGATCCCATCGTATGATGTGGTTAATGTGATGAGTCTCTTTCTTGCCGTGGACCTTGAGTTCATATAACACATGACCTCGACGATGAGTCACAGTTCCCGGCACCCATCTACACCCAGGGCTATTAAATTTTGGAACAAATACTGGGTCACCTGTATGGAAATCTCGAGCCTTGGCTCCATGATGTTGGTTAAACTGCCTCTCCATCTTGATGTTGCCTTGACCTGCCCGCTTGACGGGAAGCATGGCATCGAGTGCTGTTCTCATTCGTCGCCCAAGAAAAACTTCAGCTGGTGAAACTCCATTTGGTACAGCTGCATTCGGTGTAGAACGGTAGGTACTCAAGAAGGTGTCTAAAATTTCACACATTCCTCTTTCCCCCCTCCAATTTGTAAAGAGCCCTTTTGAATGTATCAACAAAACGTTCTGCTTGTTCGTTAGATTGAGGATGACATGGAGGACAGCGGATATGCTCTATAACGGATGATTTACAAAATTGTGAAAACTGTGTTAAAGTGAACTGTGTATCATTGTCAGTTACAAGCGTTTCTGGAAAACCGAACCGAGCAAATATGCGACTTAGACACGAAATAGTGGTAGTCGTGGAAATTGTGCGTAGTGGAACGATCTCCGGCCATTTAGAAAAGGCATCTACGAGGATGAGAAAGTATTGGTCGTTGAGTGGACCAGTATAGTCGGCATGAACTCTTTTCCAGGGGCCAGGAGTGCAACTTAGGCTTTACGGGTGCTTTTGCAGCACGTGCACACTGTTCACATGACTTGACCGTGCTCTCAATGTCGGAATCGATCCCTGGCCAATATGCGTAACTACGTGCCAAAGCTTTCATACGTGTTATGCCGGGATGTGCACAATGTAGCATTTGTATAATACGTTTCCTCAGGATTTGTGGTATCACTATACGATCCGCTAACATCGAACACCCGTCCACAACTGTTAGAGCATCCCGCCGTTGGAAGTATGGTTTGTAAACTGTACATAACTCTTCGGGCCAGTCCGTGCGTACATAATACGTTATCGCTTGCAAGACAGGGTCTGACTGAGTGGCACGCCGGATCATAGTAGAAGTGACAGGCAAATTCCTGATGGACTCTTGAAACACGTATTTTACGTCAGCATCAACCCCCACAGAGGAAATGACCACGTCCTCACTTGGTTGGTTAGTCGACTTACGTGCACTCAGTCTGGAAAGGGCGCCCGTATGACCAAAACGCTCCGTCTGAATATAGTTGAGGACAATTCGTAACCGATTAGTAATGTGGCTCAACGTTGAAGTCGGCTAGCCGTGTGAACAAGTATACCCTTTGGCGGGGCGAGTATGGGTAACAGGGGCTTATGGTCCGTGCACAATGTAAGCCGACGGCCGAGCAACATCTTATGGAATTTTTTAACAGAGAAAATTAAAGCCAAACCTTCTTTCTCTATCTGACTATAATTTCTCTCGGCAGGTAACAGTGATCGCGAAGCGTGGCTGATTGCCTTTTGATGACCGTCAGGAAATGGGGGTAAAATCACAGCCCCAATGCCATAGTCAGAAGCGTCAGCAGCCACAATAATAGGGAGATTAGGATCATAGTGTGTCAATAATAGGTCAGAAGACAAGATTCGTTTGAGGCCATCAAACGCAGATTGACACTCGTGAGACCAAACCCATTTGGTGTCCTTGTGTAACAGATTGTTTAAAGGTGCCCTTAGTTGATGTATATTGGACACGAAACTGTTATAATAGTTCACAAGACCCAATAATGACTGTAACTGTACTCGATTAGTTGGAGAAGGGAGGTCTTTAATCGCAGAAATTTTAGTGGGGTCTGGACGACGACCATTGTAATCGACGATGAATCCCAGATATTTGATTCGATGAAAGAAAAACCCACATTTTTTTCCGTAAGGTGAATCCGTATTCACGAATGCGATTAAAGACGTGTTCTAAATGTGTTTTGTGCTCATCTAGTGAGGGGCGTACAATGATAATATAGTCCATGTAAGAAGCAGCGAATGCAAAACCACTAAGCATAGTATCCATAATTTGCTGGAATATTGCTAGAGCACATTTAACACCGAATGAAAGTCCGTTATAACGGTACAGTCCTCGATGTGTGTTTATTGTTAGTAGGTCTTTACAACTATCATCCATCTCAACTTGGAGGTATGCATCAGAGAAATCGATCTTGGAGAATATTTTTCCACCATTAAGTCGAGTAAATAAGTCTTCTGGCACAGGAAGTGGATACTGGTGTGTCTGCAAAGCCTTGTTCAGACCCGTTGAGAAATCACCACAAGATCGAATGGAGCCGTTTGCTTTTTTCTACTGTTACAACTGGGGCGGCCCAAGAGGAGTAGTTCACCTTTGCCAACACTCCTATGGCTTCTAGACGGTCTAGTTCAGCCTCCAACGCTGCTGTTGTTGAGTGTGGCACAGGACGCTTGGGACAAAACACTGGTCTGCTTCCTGGTTCGATGAAACATTGAGATTTAACCTTTGTACATTTGCTTAAATTGTTCGTAAAAACATTGGGAGATTTATCTGGTAACTGTTACACAAAATCACTATACAGTTTACTGGAGATTGTAGCCACTTCACAAAATGTTGATAAGTGAATAGTGTTATATACGTCACAAACGGAATTAAACTGTACATTCCACAGAGCAAGTTTTTCTATCCAGCCTATACCCAAAAGATTTAGGTGGTTGATAGGACATATGTAGCAAATGCCAGAGTCACATTTATCACGGAAACAGAAGGTACACGTCAACTCACCAAGAGGAATCTGGTGACCACTAGCGTTCTTGGCTATTCTGTGTGTTGGCTTGTACGGTGGTCTTCCAAGGTTAATACATATTAAACAAGAAATGATTGTGAGGTCCGATGCAGTATTTATCTGTAACGTAACTTGGTGATTTTCAATGTGAAGAGTCATATATTTCCGTCGGTGAACAATATCACTTGTAGTAAACACCACATTGGACTGCCGACGTACGCGGAAGCCTTGGATTGATTGTCTGCAGTGTGATTCTTTGTGACCCATACGATTACACTGTTGACACACGTGTCTGGGATATGGACAAAATCGAACGAAGTGCCACTGTCCACATAGCCAACAAGCGGAAAATGGCCGCTGCATACGAAAAAGTGCGTCACGACAAACATATGATGGACGATTGTGTCTTATAACTCGGTCAACTGATGCTATGTCAGTGAGAGATGAGGTCGATTGCAACATTTGTGAGTCGTGCTTAAGGTTCACTAGGAGCAAGTATTCTGCCATTAAGTCCTGAACTGTAAAGTCTGTACACGAATCCAATTTTGTTAAAAGACACGTTCGTATATCGGCATCCTCTGAAGATGGCAACCTGGTAACAAATATCAAATCTTTGAATTGTGAGTCCGAGATCTGTTTTAACTGGAAACGTTCACACTCTCAGTTTACTCTACCAGCGCATGTCACAATATCTTCTGTAGCGTGTCGAGAAATTTTCAGACAGTTGTATCGAATGTTAAACAGAGATATCCTTTCACCAAAAATGGAACAAAGTTTTGAAACAGTGTCTTTCAGACTGAAGTCACGAGATTTCTGTGGGAGAATATAGTTGCAATATTGTGCATGTTCAGCTGCACCTAATTTTTGCATTAAGAGGCAAACTTTAGCGAATTCATCCAACGCGGCTACATCATCTAGGAAAATGTCTTCGTAACGCTGATACCAAGACGAAAATGTCACACCATTATGTGGATCATAATGAAACTCATGAATGCTGGTTGCCAAGGTATCCTTCAGTTTTGGTTCGGAAGTGGCGGCTACACGTGACGTAGTCAGGGCGGTTAGTTGTGATGTGAGTGACTCAAAAGTTTTAGCGTCCGTCTGCTGCTGCTCCAAAAAGGCTTGCTGGTGACTGCATCATTCTCTGCTGCTGTTCAGTCTGATCCTGTTGTTGCTGCATTTGCCTCTGTTTCTGCTGTAGTAATTCCAGTAATGCCGTTTCATCCCATCTCCGTCGCCAACTGTTAAATCGCCCCGCACGGCTAAGGAGAACACGAGTTGGGAAGACACAAGTACAAAGTGTATCGATTGGTTCCATGGTACAGACATATAAAGAATGAATGACGAATCGGCAAGCAGTAGTACACGTGATTGGGTAATTTGTAGCATGACTTATCTGGCATAAGTTAGGACGCGTGATTGCGTGAGCGTGTAAGTGCGAGACTGCCTGTCCGATCCCGATCCAACAATTAGACTTAAGATGAGTGTACGACATCAAAGTTCGATTAATTTAACTTTCGCAAACCCCCGTGTGATTATACATTCTTAGAACACATCACTAGATATATTTAGATGTTACAAACACCTCTGAAATAATCATTAGAACAGTGTTGGTGCATTTTGAACTGTCATGTAAGAGTTGTATCAGATCGTTTATTAGATTGATGTTGAATGTAGTGTAGACCAACAAATCGGAAAAACATCCATCGATCGTTGAAACTGAAGAATTCGCTTACGCGAATATATCTAGCCCAACAGAAAAAGGGTTTAGAGAAAATTGGGGAGTTTGTGCTATTCAGTTTGCGACTGACTTGCAAAACTGTAATAAAAATGGAGTATAGCTCACAGTTAATCTAAGTTATCACATTCACATAGATATTTCGATCAGCTCCTTTTTCATAGAAGAGCTAGAGTGAAGATACCACCTTCAGAAAGTTCATTATTAGCGCATTCGACTGTATCGGACGGGGTCAACAAGCCAGCTAGGTGCACATCAAAAAAAGAGCTTTAGCCAGTAAGCCAATGACAACTGCAATCAACTACAAGTGATGGTCACTTTGTATAAACCAAAATCCCCAACCGCTCGGGAGTAACTAAGATAGCGTTCAACAGGTTGTGGTTTGTAAATGGGAAGAAGTGCTAGTGTTGTGATCCAAGAACGCGGATGGCACAACGGTTGTTGATTCGACAAAGCAGTACATGGGTTAAGCATTTAAATGAAACCAGACACAAAACCACTCATTCGCACGCGGTATTCGGCCTCCGACCGTCTCGGCTGTCACATACATCAATGCTCAGTTCCATTAAGTAGCAGGAACCATTATGGGCGATGCTGCACTTTGATGATCCTTCCTGCATTCTTCCTGTGGCTTATACGATGTCAACATATATGCTCTGCACCTACTAGTGAATAGCCGCGGTATGAGTAGTATAATACGATCGTTCATCTTCACTGCACTAGTTGTGAGGTAATCGCTTCAAGACAGTAGCGCTGTTATTATGTTTCCTCTGGAGGCAATCTGCAAACCGAGTAATACTCACAAGAGAATGTGGCTGAGTATTTGTATACGAAAATTCGTTCGCGCCTAACAAACAAACACAAGTGGGGAGCTCTGTCAAGAGCAAAATTCAAATACAGCGTATGTTTTCATACGCTGAAACTCAGACATATCCGTTTGTAAGCAGCGATTACACTGCGTGATCGGATGAGTGTAAGATCAAGTACCGGTTCCGTTAACTCCAGCTGATGATCCTACGACTACGATTTCTCACCAAGTTTAAATAACAGAAGTCATGAAATTATTGAAGTATGCCTTGATAACTGGAGAGTAGTTAAAGATGTAGGTCTATATAACCTGAACATCCTCCACAATTGACCGCAAACGAAGCAGGCGGGCACATCGTTCACTCAAACGCTTCAGAAAAAGAACATAACATTCGGGACTCTTTGCTGACAGTACACAGCAGTAATGCAGAGGGCAAGGCACAAAACTGAAGCCATGACCTTGAGAAGGAGTCCTGTTGAATACTGCACCAATGACTACATATAACACACGACAAACTAATGTGTGAACCCACGGTCACATTCGCTTGCCAGTAATGCAGTAAAGATGAGCGATCGTATTATACTACTCATACCGCGGCTATTCACTAGTAGGTGCAGAGCATATATTTTGACATCTTACAAGTCACAGGAAGGATGCAGGAAGGATCATCAAAGTGTAGCATCGCCCATAATGGTTCCTGCTACTTAATGGAACTGAGCATTGATGTATGTGACAGCCGAGACGGTCTGATGCCGAACACCGCGTGTGTCTAGTTTCATTCAAATGCTTAACACATGTATTGCTTTGTCGAATAAACAACCCTTGTGCCATCCGTGTTCTTGGATCACAACAGTAGTATTTAGGCAAACAAGTAACAAACAAGTCCTCGTAAATCCTATTGATGACCAGATGACTAAGACTTCACTTCTAGCGCAAATAGTAGGAGTTTTGTTAAGCGATGTTTTAATTACAGATGTGCAGTAGAGGAGTTTGATTTTATAGAAAATTAACGTAACTTACAAGTGATCACGGCTGTTTTAGTCCAACGGACCAGTCAAAAGACGTTAGTCTCACTCTTGTTAAAGAGTGTCTGTAGAGAATGTCTTTGCCACGGCCAGCACTAGAACTCTGGCAACCATGTTGACCACTGCGCCATTGGCCTCACATATGGCATCAATGAATCATCATACGCAAACGCACAGCCACATTGGTTTGTCAGTAATGCTCGCATTGCTTGATTGTCTCGAGAGGAGACAATAACCGTCCTTTTACCTTCGACCAACGACCCCACGATTAGAACTTCTCTCTAAACTGAAATCACAGATACCATTAACTTGTCGAACAGTATTTTTGATTCCAATGAGTGGTTGTGGAGTTTGGTTTCTATGACCTGAACTTAACTGACGACCTACTGAAGATTTTACATCCACTATGATATTCCATCAGTTTTTTACGAGAAGAATAACTTGGCTAGAAATTTGCTGTTGCCGGAACGAGTCCGTATTGCACTCACACTGTAAGAACACTGTTAGAAGTCAGGCAACTGTTTGCAAGGAAACCATATTTATCACTACGTCATTTCGTACACATTGTGCACGACTGATTTAGCACAGGCAGATACTCGGCCACATTCGTTTATGGGTTCTTCTAGGTTTGTCTTCTCGTCCGTCAAGGAAAGAGAAGTTTTTGTATCCTCGGTGATACCTTTCTAAAATTCGATAACGCATGTGTGGTTTACAAGTCAAAAGGCATTTATTTGTTTGCTTACTTTCAAATAATTTTGTTTATATGTATATATGAATTTCTGTTGATTACGGACCTCTTGAAATTCCCGTTCAAATATAAGTTAGAAGTTATTTTGTTTTTCTCTTTGATGTTAAAAATAATGGTTATGATTTTCTGACCGTTCTTCATAAGCCTTGAATTGTCAGTTTTCTTATAGAGACACTTACAGGTTCTTTACCAGTAAGAGGCCACATATTTTACAACCACCTAACAGAATGAGTCGCTATGTTTGCTGTTACTGAGTAACAATTTAGACGTGTTACATTTCCAACCAATTTTTTTGGAATCTCGTCACCCTCAGAATCGAACTTGCTGCGTCAGCCCCACCAACAACGTCCACTTTGCTTTCTGTCAAACAATTGATTAGATCACTCTTTTGCTGCAAGAAACTTAAAGTCGAACGCTCGTCAATCTCTACCTTGAGTGGCCTATCATAAGTGCTTTATTACCATTGAGAAGAATTACTCCGAATTCCAGTACCAACTCACAATCAAAATGGAGAATCCGCCAAATGAGGTTGGTTGTCTTGAGAAGTCACACGATTCAGCTGGTTAAAGGAATACGGCTTCACTACAGACGGAACTGCTCCCGTGCTAATGTCTGTTCACACAGAAACACAATGGCAAACTCTACAGTCATAGTTGAATCTGCTGAATAGGTTTTTCGATCGGCAGATCCTTATGATACAGCTGGCACCAGAAGCTTTTTGAAGCAACAAGTTGTCTAAGCCAAAATACCAAAATAATCAACTCTACTCAAAATGTCACACGTATGTGTCCGGACGTTTGCATAAGATTATTTGGTCGTGACTAATGTGGACAATGGCACAGTGGTCAGCAAGATCATGAAAGCCTTACTGTGATCCTATTATGGACTTGACAGTGCTGTGGGCTGCTGACGAAACCTCAAAGGAGTTAAGCTCTATCATAATTCTGATTTGCGATAACGGCTGACCAGAAACAGACAAGGACTGTTTTAACCGCGATCACTTGTGAACGACACCTGATTTATGTAAACCTAAATACTAAACTACTCACCAATAATTAAAACTTCGGTGGGCAATTTGATGATTTTATGACGTGAACTTGCAGAACGGTAAAATCCTAGAGTAATCAATTGGATTTACTAAGACGATTGCTGTGTGTTCTATCCAGACGATCGGACAGTACGAGCGTTATTCACAAGTGAATGTGGCCGAGTGTTTACATGTAAAAATTCGGTCGTATCTAATTTGACTCCAATATTACAGTGATCCCTACGGTTGATTCATGAAAGTGTGGCTAAAATTACAGACTATTCCGTTATGAAAGTATGGATTACTTAAGAGCCTAAACGAAGGCAGGACTGGAATATGCTACTTCCATTCAAAATGGGCTGTCTGTACATTTTCTGCGAATACTACATTGCTCAAATTGGTTGACTCATGTAACCGTATTATTCGTTCTGTTCTGGATCACTGGAAGCATATGCACTACCGAAAAACTATAGCATGACCTATACTCTAGTAAGGCACTCCTTTTTCGATGCGAATGACTAAACTCCCACTGGAAATGCGCCAGCTCTGATCAGTTTTAAGTGATTTTATGACGCCAACTGGCAGAAATTTATTCCAGTTTGCTTCATTTTTCGATGCTGATTTGATTGCATGCCGGCAACTTCATTGAGGCATTGTTTTATTCATTTCTATTAGCACCTATTTTGCACTTATTAACCGTTCAACATAACGATTTCACGACTAACGCAAGGCAAGAACACATGAACAATAATCTCCCTTTCTACTTTACCAACCCGTGAACCTATGAACCTGAGCCTTGGCTTTGATGAGTGTAATCGATGTTTCAATGTTTCCGGGTTTCATTGTATGACATATAGCAACGGTATTCCGAAGTTTAGCAAGCAGCTGTACTCATGATATCACTTGCCATGTATATATTGCACGGAGCCCTGATCTACTCTGGACTGAATCACCCGAACCAACATTTTTCTAAATGTGTTGACTACGCGATTAATCTGTAATATTTAAAAGTCGACAATTGTGTAGACAGATTTTTCGAGCTAGAGAACATCTATGCAAAAGTCGAGTTCACACTTTATCTGCTGTCCCAAATTTGCTTACACTAAACACGTGCCTGATCTTCATAGCCCTGGGATAACGAGCTAATTCTGAGTCCTTTCTGGCCTTACCAAATTTAGGGTTAAACTTCCACTACTCCTAAAGAGAATTATGACTATCGCAAAAATCACTTCACTGGAATGTTCAACGTCGAAATACTTGCATATTTACCAATCCAGTAGTTTCAGAACTGGTGTCATGGATAGACTATGGATAGTTCTCATTCGGCTGCGGACATAAACTGATGCAATAAAGTGTTGCACATATTTTTAAGATATTAACTGTTAAAAGCCAGAGGTTAGTTAAGGACGGCTCTTGCCGCCGGAGTTAAAAACGTTGGCTTCAACATACTTTAAGTTCACCAGACAATTTTAAACTTTGGAAAAAGTAAAATTTGGTTCAGGATAAGGAAGGATATTCACTCCAGATCAACTCTTGGTTAGTAGTGAATGAATTTTGAAATGGGTCCTTCAATTCTGTAAAATCATGGTTACTGGTGCACGGGATCTTGGACGAACTTCTCAGACAGGATAAGTATTAATGAACAAACCATTTGTTAAGACTGAGGTCGAAATAGAAGTTTCGGCGTGCGGCTCGAATTCTTTGCATACCGTTCTTTGCATCCGTTGGTTAAACAGTGGGCGTGGTAATAGGCACCAAGGAACCATGACACCGGTTTAACGTTAAACCATTTAATCATCACAGATACAAATATACAAAGTGATTCGGAGTCCTCCCAGTAAATGATGTGGTAATGAATTAGGGGATCGCTGTGATCAGTATAGCACTGGGCACCCAAATGACTGTTTTGACTTAAATTAGTTTGATTTTCCAGCAGCTGACTAAATGTAACTGGCAAATCAATTTAAGAAGTGGACTTAATTGCAGCATCTCTTCTGAGTTGAAGTGTTTGGGCCCGGAGGTGGGGTAATAATTACCTCCGAGAAAATCAGACGCAACTGAAGCTCGAAATCCATTAAAATTACCATTTCCATATTCATTGTGTCTCTTTGAGATAAAGTCTCGATTAAAATCGCGAGAGATAAGAGACTTAAATGGAACCAATGTCTTGTCATAAAACCACTACGGATTTGTTAGTTAGCAGTTATGGTTACACACCTACGTACATAAAGGCGGTGTTACGCTGATTTTATAATTCCTTTTGCTTGTTACTTTGTCCTTTCCTTATATGCATCCGGAATATGTTTTCTTACGTTATTTCTGGAGTATTTTTTTAAAAATATATTGATATGGAATCTTTTTTAATAGTTTTCAGTGCTGTATTGTTTTGATGGAATATTTAGTTAGCAGTTTCACTTTAATGAAGACTGCTTTGTATTTTCAGTACTTTCTTAATGTAGTACAGAGTTCCGCTTACAGACTACAAGGCCATACATGTCTATTTCTCGACATGGGTTTGAACCCAGGTTCAGGACATTGTTGAGCACTCTGACACTGAAACCACAACAGACACGAACGGTTTATGATATCTAAACGCTCAGCTATATTAGCTTGCGAATAAGACATATTGTTGGATCGCGTAGCGAGGAGACACGCTGCCTGTCCCTTCAACCCTAGTAGATCGCCATTCTGTCAGGCTGATATCAAAGAAATCACTTCACGTAACTGTGTTCTGAAACTTCAAACACTAGTGGGTACAACGAGATGAGGATAACAGAAAAGGCCCGAATTTTCCTGTGATTTTTCTGTCAGAGTTTCAGGTGTTGAAGTTGAAATAAGCGTGGGTATTTGTTGCCAACGTAGAGCAAGAAGTAAAACGAAGGGTAAGGGAATTAGGTTCAAGCGACTACCTAACAAGCATGGCACCCCCGAAGAGTTTAACCTGTGATGTTTCGGACCTTAAGAATTTAATGAAAATTTCCTCTGACAGGATCCCACATCCCTACTAAAATCGCAGTTGTAGGTGGGTTCTTATGTATACCATAGTAAGCACCATTTTTAAATGAATACCTGATGGCTACGGCAACTTAGGACTTTAGTTTTTAAATAACTTCATTTTTCGTAAGCTTCGTTCGATTGCCTTGGCAGCCACTTAAGGCTATTATGAAACTGATAGGTGAACTGGAACGACGGCCCCCGATTCACAACGTGATTGATGTAGACCAGGTGGACTAAGCAGGCAACACTTGAGTCCCCATTGTCTTCCTCATGATTGCAATTTGTGTCAGAATGCTTGTCACTCTGTTCTCATCTTTATCTTTAAAAACACACACAAGGTTATTTGAACCACATCTGTGGTTTGAATTTGTCGGGACTATCATTAACACCAGTTATGCACTTTCGTTCGCATCCAGACATTTGTCAGGCTCTGGAAAAACAGAATCCTTGTTATCTGTCACAGTGCTAACCTGAGATCATCGTTTGAAAGCGCTAATAAATTCATGTTATTTCTCGATTCTCTCTGTAAGCGATAAAACAAATATAACAAAGTGAAGTGTGTGTCGACGTAAAATAAATCACGTCTGTTTCTGACCAGCCTGAGACCCTCCACCCATTTAGACACACCTACTGGTTGACAGACAGTCTGTATGGATTTTATCGATGGGTTTTTAGCTTTCCACAAACCTTAGAAGTTTAGGTCTATTTGTATATTGATGCATGATAAACACTCCATAGACTATTTACGACTTACAAGTATTGTTGTTGGACAAATGAATTATAAGCGTGCACCATTTAATTTCAACAAAAAATCAATGCTATTAAAGGAAATTAAATTATATTCGTTGCCTTATAAGAGTAGGTGTACAGTTGAAAATCAAAACCGCTGCTTTGCAATCGAACCGGAACGAGAGAACCACTTGAAGGGCTTGCGTGACATGACCGCCTGGTGGGCATTGTCCCGTTTGGAGGGTAAAACGCATGCAGGCAAACAACTTATCCAACGGTCTTTTGCTTCTTTCCCCCCCTCCTTCATTCGGTCTCCGCGCCTCCCTGTCGATTACGTTGAATCATGCAGTCCAGCATTTTTAAGCAAATTTGTTTGACCAAAAAGCGTTCCGTGTGGAGAGACACACTTAAGGACCCACTTCATTAGGAATAACCTAATTGGGTCAGTGGTCATTCTGTTGAATTGTAGACAAGACACTCAGTCCAGTTGATTGTAGCTCTTCTGGTAATCTATTTTGACGGGTGTTTGATAATCAACACAAAAATCGAATTTCTCTTTCAAATAAATAACTAATGTTTCCAGTTTTCCGGTTGACTTGGGACAGGTAAAATGGGTTTTTGAACAATCTAATAAACAATGTAATGCACGTGCAATTCACGAAGGCTTAAAATGGGCATGGTTGTTGGTCCGTATAAATAGAGTTATCCCATGATCACACTGAGTTATGCTCCAGAAACAACGTAGAAACAACCGTTTGTCACTACGTAACCATAAAGCTGATTTGAACAGTCTAATGAATTGTTAAGAATGTTAGGCGGAACCCGTAAAAGGAGTTTGTATCAGTTGCACCTGATCAAGACACTGTGAACTTTAGTGACTAACAAGGAGTAGTTCAAAGCTTAATAGTAACTGCTAACTAATGCCCACTGGAACAGCTTAATTAATGGACAAGTATGCTTCCTGTTACCTGTAGTCATATGTGATCCGGAGGATTTCAAGTACGTTTCGACTATTCCCACAGCTGATGAAAAGCTTTTGCTTGCTTGAACATTGTTTCAAGTCGACACACAAACCATTATTTAACTATAGATTTAACTACACATTCATGTGGGCGTCGCGCTTAGAATAAGAGTGTATGACGAATTTGTGGAAGACTGTAGGTTATAGTATAGGCCATATGTGTAAGTTATTGTTTATTAGTGATATGAAATTAACTTATTGAGATTAAACGCCGAAATCGACTGCATTCGGTCAGCTGACCTTAAGTAAGAGCTAGTAGCTTACTGAGTGTTGCTTTAAAGGGTTTGAAAATAATCGTTCATTTTCGAGCTCCTTTGTGGAAAATCTCTTAGCGATCGAGTGTTAAACTGTGTGTTGTTCATAACGGAACCAGCCGATGAGATGATGCCTCAGATTTAACTGACTGGGGTTTCGCTTATCGGATTCCAAAGTCATTGCTTATATTGATAAGACACTCAGGCGGCGTGTTTGACAGCTTTAATTGCAGTTAGCACGTTCAGCCAAACTTGTCCTCATTCTCTGTTAACTGAAAACACTGAGAATAAGTTTACTTAAATGAAGACTGCGTCTTGAACTACTGACAGCGGTACGTCTCTTTTTTCATCAGAAAAGGGTGATCTGAACACCATTACGACCTCGTGAACCCTGATCAAATTACCTTATTTGTTAGTATCCACAACCTTCCTGTTTATGCTGACAATACTTAGTTGCTCGTTTTCAAGGCATACGCCTTTGGCTGCATTTTGGGAAACCGAATCCCTTTAGAAGTACATTCCACACCCTCTGAATTACAGCTGTGCGAGACCAAACTAAATTAAAGACCCCTTCAGTCAACATAATCGCAAATATTACCAGACGCTTCAAGATGAATATCAGAAAGGAATCACTGCAGTTTTTACACTGGGACATACATTATAAATTGGCCGTTAATTGGTGTCTACCTTTAAACCGAAGCATCACAAGTGGTATTGAATTTGCTTGTAATAATTGGTCGTTGCCTACGTCTGTTTGCTATCTGCGTTACGAAGTGGTCCCGGATTAGTGTCGTTTACACTCGAGAATTTATTTCCTTACAATGTATTTCACACATGTACCGCTTCTAGCTTACCATGGTTAGTCATGTACGCATTAACCGTAAACTGTTATACGCTTGTGCTCTTTACTTACACGGCCTGCAGTTATTTTGCAACACTTGCGTCTATTACGCTAACTCTCGAATTGCAAAGTATGGTTTCCAGTTTGCGTGGTTATTCCGTTACGCGTTTGCCACATTCGAGTTAGGACAGTGTTCAACTGGGATAAAAGTTTGACCACCCCTAAGTCTAGAAAAGGTAGCCGCACCCAAATCATACATGACGTGTGATTTTTTGCGTTAACCTGCTAGACAGTTACAATCTCTTGTCAGTTTGAAGTAGGGAAAGACAAGAGAATCTGTCCTTGAGTCTGAATATAAGACTGGGCGCATTGATTACTGTATAGTCTAATCAACACGTTTGTTCTAAAAGCAGAAGACACACCCAACGTTATTAGTGAACGCTACCATTGGGGTCTGCAGAAACGCATTTTATCCTTCACTAGGTCAATCTAGACTAACTTTGTCACCAGCGACGCGAATTAAATATTACTGATTACTTCAAGCAAACTATATTTTAACCCATAACAAACGTATCTGCAGCTGATTCAATATGATGGTTTCATACATTTCTTTACGCCTCATCCGTGGAAGTTGTTTAACATCCACTACGCAGTTCCTGTGAGGGCTGTGAGGTCCACTGTAAGAAAACCATAAGTGCTGGCTGTCGTGTTTCTATAAGAAAGATTGTCGTTCACCTTGCTGCTACGGCACGACAATTTTTTCACGTATCTCACAACAGTACCTTCAGAACTGTGCGGACCTTTAACGATCCACGGTTTGCTAGGTTGAGTCAATAGAGGCTCTGAAACCTTCCTTTTCCAAACCACTCAAATGACTTTCACAGTACAGTGACAAAACAAACAAGTTCAAGTCATGCGAGACTCAGCCGTACGAAAAAGCATTCACAGGCAGACTACCCGCAAGTTTGCCAAGCAAACGGAATTTTAACAGCCTATTTGGCTCTCGGGACATGTGATGTCTAGGTAACCTGTTTGCGTTGAAGGTGTTGAGAATTAGCTTATAGTACTATAAACTGGGTTCTGTCGTGTAGATCACTATTGGCTATCTTCTTTATTTTCGTGTAAATGCTGATTTACGGACTATGTCCAAAAAGCATTCTGCTAATGTTATGTGGTATGATTCCTCCGTTGCGAAAAGGATTTTTAGGTAATTAGTAACATTTGGAAATATAAGTTGGACGTCTCTCACAACTGAACGCAGCTGTCGCATTCCAGTGGACTTTCCACTCAGCCCTTTCCTGAAAAGCACTATATCTGAGTTTTTCTCTTGTTAGATTTAGTCAATGAAATGATGACTGACCGAGTATTTATGTCTGTAGGTATGTGAATAAGCAGCAAAGTTAATGTGGGCAATAGTTATATGTCTGAGCTACAGGCAAATGGATCACCCAATGAATCCGCTAAAGTTCACTGAATGAGATTTGTGTGTAACAGGAGCTCTCCATTCGTTGTAGTCGTAGTAGCGGACTTAATACGTAGTTCTTAAAAGAACAAAGAGCAGGAGAGTGGCAGCTGACCTAACTGCGACTAACAGTTGCAGTTGAACCAAAATGTAGCGATGTGATGGTACTTCCTGAGAATATTTGGAATGCGCTTTCTACCTGGAGGGTTCTAAACATCAACATAACCTCTGTAATTGTGATTTTTTGATTGCATTTAGTACGGGTCCACTATATACAATATTCATCAAATAGGTTAAGTGATCATTAACAGTACAAATAACATGTTTTACCCGAACAAGTATTTACGTTCAAAATAATTTTGGTTCAACATGAGCCGTATAATAAATCATCTTGAAGCTTGGTCCGAAAGGTTCACTGAATCACCTGTAGGATTTTCCGGAATGTTAATCGTATAGAACCAATTTCTTTTCTACCTTCAGGACGAACTCTGTCTAGAGAAGTTCGTCGTGTTTCTTTACAAAATTCCCCCTGTATTGTGGGTTCTCGGGAATTCTTACAGACAGGTTTAAGTTATTGTTTAACGTCTCACCAAACAATCCTCGTTTCTTTTCCTTAATAAGAGAACAGTGAATGGGGTGACTCGTCTGTGGTCAAGCGTGAACTATGCGTCATTTTGCAGACACTCCTTTTTTCACCGGTTTGCCGATCGACAGTTTACGGAATCTATAGCGACTAATGCTTACAGATTTCTGTGTATAGATTTCTTAAGCGTTTCCTAAAACAGAGTTTGAGGTAGCTGACCAATATTACTGGAATTTTCAAACGTTCTTTGGTATGCATAGTAAAAAATTTGTTCAAGACGATTAAGAGGAAGCAGCGTAATATCACGCCGTTTCTAGCTGAGTAACTCTCACGAGGCTGTTCATGAAGAATGAGACCACAAAGGGACTCACTATTAGCGCGCGGTTGAATGAAGAAGACTGATCCACCACAGTTAATATCCGGGTAAAATTCTGTTACGACCCCACCTGATAGAGAAAAGACAAGAGCAAACGCAAGACCGCGAGCAGTATCTCTATCACGAACGAACGCAACGATATTGTACAGCGGTACGAAAATCAGAGCTCAAAAATCGGAACGCAAATCTCGCAACTTAGAACCCACCAACAAGTAAAGAAAAAGATGCCCTTCGAACGACCTTTATTTACTGCTCAACCCGAAGGCGAAATAGCGGGTCACAGCAACTGTATTTATAGGTTTGTGGTGGCCTTGCACCTAGGTCGCCGAATGGCCCAACCAGGAGCGAGCGCGGCTTCTAGGGTGTTCGAGAATTCTGGCGGATGTTCAAATTTCCAGGAAATGAAGGAATCCATTTTCCATGCATACAGAGCTAATTTTTGGGAAAATGTGCCTTTTCCCAACACAGAGCAAATAGGTTCGTCTTCCTCTCGTTTCCTTGCTTCTTGACTAGGTAGGTTTATCGATTTTTCGGAGATTAGAGATCTA
>LUCH01001063.1:41922-76428 GCA_013368495.1 Paragonimus heterotremus
GCTGTTCATGAAGAATGAGACCACAAAGGGACTCACTATTAGCGCGCGGTTGAATGAAGAAGACTGATCCACCACAGTTCATATCCGGGTAAAATTCTGTTACGACCCCACCTGATAGAGAAAAGACAAGAGCAAACGCAAGACCGCGAGCAGTATCTCTATCACGAACGAACGCAACGATAGTATACAACGGTACGAAAATCAGAGCTCAAAAATCGGAACGCAATTCTCGCAGCTTAGAATCCCCCAACAAGTAAGGGAAGAGATGGCCTTCAAAACGAGCTTTATTTACTGCTCAACCCGAAGGCGAAATAGCGGGTCACAGCAACTGTATTTATAGGTTTGTGGTGGCCTTGCACCTAGGTCGCCGAATGGACCAACCAGGAGCGAGCGCGGCTTCTAGGGTGTTCGAGAATTCTGGCGGGCGTTCAAATTCCCAGAAAATGAAGGAATCCATTTTCCATGCATACAGAGCTAATTTTTGGGAAAATGTGCCTTTTCCCAACAACTTCACTGCGTCCATACGAGTATACGCAACAGAATATTTCTACTCTGAAAACGATGAAATAAACGCAATAGTAAAAGAGATAAAAATGTCAGTTTGCATTCACTGGAGCTACCGTAAAAAAACGACACTGATTTGAACTACTGAGCTGCAGCGACCTCGGAAAAGCTAGATGCTGAATTGTGCGATGTTGAATGCAGAAGCCGGAAACTGTTGGCGGACCATATTTGTGTTATTTCATTAAGGCACACAGTACAACTGTTGTACTGTTGACCCTGTAACGGTTCAGCACCCCGCGCTAAACCCGATGGCTCGATCCTAGCCATCCATTCGCCCCACATCCGCTCAGAAGACCACATGTTAACTGTCTCACTCACAAGGTCACAGGCACATCACGCGCTCCACAGGCCAGCGCGTGATTCAGCATGCCCTGTCCACTTTGCACACACAGCCTCCGCTTCGCGTAACTCACCTTCACTCACCCGACAGACAGTGATGCCTTGTCCCCTCAACACTGCAACAGGCAAGGTCACGTGCACGCACACACTGGAGCATCGACCGAGCCAACTCACGCACGTTAACTTGCAGGTACGTAACGCACGCACATGAGGGTCATTGAACGCGCAAGAGGCACAACACAACTTCTGACGCCTCGTCTCGGACGGTGAACAAGTCAACAGCGCGCAAAGCCAACGGACACGAGGACGTGAGCTGCACCACAACTGCACCACCCCAAATCGAATCCACGTGATCCTATCCCTATAACACTGCCAACACACAGTATAGACCTGGATACTGCCATCCACACTATTATCTACACGGACATTATTTTGTACTGTACGTGAGTCTCTCGGCTTGTCTGTGTTCGAATCATCTTCCTGTTTATGCCTGTTTGTGTCATACACCTTACTACTCAACTGTGTACCCTTCTTTTTTATACGTAGTTAGTGTTAGGCTGTAGTCATTTATCTATGGCCCACACCATTGCCCTACGTAACAACCCTGACCTTATGCGTTTATGCAATAAACATCCTAAATTCTGGATGTATTCACATTAGCCAAGTAGCATGTAGAATACGCCTAATTCCTATGCACACTGATGACACTTGACTGCTGAATTTGACACCAGCTGTTCCACGTAGAATCTCAGACATTTTAAACCAAACCACTATTAACAGAGTAAAACTACGGCCTGGAAGCGGAACTAACAAGAGGACGTCGAATTAGGTGATGTATATTATCACCGTTATACGGAAATCGAAAGGACGTGTACATTTTGAAAACAATCTACCGCCTGCTTCCTTAAGCTATGTAAACTTTGTAATAAATGGCTCAATTGTACCGTGCTCCATAAAAGAAGGTCCTTTTAATGGGCCGTATCCCATGGTGCGACCGCAGTCGGTTCGATCAAACAACGTACACGCTGAACGTTAAAAATATGCATAGCAGCCTGTTCAAGTGCTCTTAGATTAGACGCTTAGTTGACATGAGCCGTCCACTTGTCGTTTGATGCATATAACAAGAAATGAAAGAATGTTCTCAGTACAGTTTTTATACCAAAACGAATTATTCTCATCTTTCGAACTCCGTCAGTACTACTGATTGCGTGCAGTGAGGAAAATATCTGGGATATGTTTCATGTAAAGACGCTGTGTATAACTGCGCTTTTATTTGTCTCGCGAACCTCCCTACGGTTGTCAGCAAGAATCCGACCGGATAACCAAGCAACAGTCATCTCATCGGCGTGTTGCAAAGTTGGGTACGGAAAGTTAGACAATAGAATTAGCTGGTCTAGTCGACAGCAAGGTGCTTCTACCTCTGTCTTGTGATTCCTCACATTATATTAGCAGAATTTAAATGAACTGTATTAGGTAGGCATTTGTGCACGGCGACTGCGCATCCGATAATCTTAACCGATCGTGCTGAATATCCATTTTTTAAAGGAGGCTAAGAAACTGTCCTATTACGAAAGTGGGTGTTTTGATGTTAGATAGATTTCAAAGCGTCTGTGAATCATTTAGTCACTTCTTGTGGAGATCGGTTGGACGTTGACAAAGCAGTTGGAACCAGGGATCTGAGTTTACAAAATTCTAAAGGACCACGTAACCGTGGACTTGTAGATCAAATTAGCTTTGCAGATTTAGAAAGTGTTTCATTAGTAATCTCTTCCTGAAGTAGTGTCTACAGTTTTCTGTCTTCTTTTTACTCCATATATAACGGGTTGTTTGATTTTCCTACTTCAGTGTCAAATTATCGTCCAGCATATACTTGTTGAAGTAAACGCCTTCGCTAATCAAAACCGTTCTGTTGTACCTCTGCTAATTCATTAACTCATAACCACTGAGTGAGTGATAAATGTTGCACATCTCAAGTTGCTTGAGTACAACGTGCAACGTGCCAAGCATGCACATCGCTAACTTCCGACAAACTGAGCGAAACATCTTAATCAATCAAAGTGCGAGAAAAACAGGACCAATAACTGAATTCAGGCAACCTGAACGCAGATCAACTGTGCGTCCGTATAAGAGTATGCGTATTCGCGTCTGTATGTTTGTAACTGTGTCTAGCCCCAATACGTACCCGATCTTTTTTCTGACTGCGATTTGGCTACATCTTGTGAGCGGCGATATGCTATTTTGTAAGGCGACACTTCACAAAACAAATTTCAACGTGAATTTTGATTTGATGTGCCAGGTCGATACGTTTCACTTTCATTTGAAGTTTATTCTAATCTGGTGTGGGCCTTAGGTTAGGAAGATCTTCACAACACTGTTAATTATTGATACTATTTTTAGCAGGTGGGATAAAAATTGTGAAGTCTGTGGTTGGATTGCAACTGGTCAGTAAGGTGATAAGCTCACAATTTAACTATTTGGGTCGTTGAAAAAAAATTTACGTTCGTCCTGTGACGCCTAAGCAAAGTTTAGAAGCAGTTTGGCGTAAAATCACAGTTTTCTCAAAAATAGTAGTGCGGAAATTGACAAGTTTTAATCGAAGTTTAAAACTGAGCTGGCTTAACATTGCTAGTTTTTGATTATACGCTCTTCAATAATTCACAAGTGTCATTGTCTCCTTCTGCTGGTGACACTCGGAAATTCGTCAAAGCTGGAATGTACAGAGTGCACTAGCATGAATAAACCGATCCAGGGCCACAGCAGAAAGAAAAAATTGGTGCTCTGAGTAACCGGTCACGAGTGTATGGATGACGCCACAATCGGACCTCCAATCCCATTCGGTTGGTTGGTGTTCGCTAGTTCCTAGGATAAACTGTAAATAGGAAAAACTGGTGATGTTAATTGCAATCAGTGTTAAGAACAAACAGTGAATGTGCTGAGTTTTTGGTATCAAAGATGGAGGCTTAACAGGTCCTGATCAGGCTTAGCTGAATCGGTCTGTCAAATGTAAGTTGCTCAAAAATCGCTTTAACAACCCAGCGCGATTTCCACGTTGAAACTTACGTAATAAGTAAAGTCAAGATTCGCTTGTTTCATTACTTCTTAAAATAACTTTCAGCGATTACTTGAAAGACCAATGCAAGGGAAAAAAATGTGTGTGGTGGTCCACATTAACTGTTATGTCATCCTTTTCATCCCTGTCACTTCGTAAGTCATCCAGCCCACAAATAATAAACCATGTCCAAAATTCCGAGGAGGCAGTCAAAGTGTTTATCTTAGTTGTCCACATTGTTGTCAACTAAGCGCAGCATTGATCACCGAGATCGTTTCGTGGAACGAGCAAACTGGTTCTGTAATCGCTAGGATTTCTAGCAGTTGAACACGTCTTAACCTGACAAATAATAACTTACGTTGTAGTAAAAGCGGGCAGGTGTACGCAAAGAAAATTCATAAATTCCTACAAAAAGAGCACATCCCTGATACTACTTCCATCAGCAGGGTTTACTGATAACTTATGATCACATTTTTTGCGTTAGTCGCAACAACTGAGTTGAGAGATTCTGACAAATTTCCCGTAATTTATTCATGGTATACTGTCTGCGAAATGAAGATGGCTGGATTTTGCTCCTGGCGTGATCATTTCTTTCGCAGTGTTCACGTGAAAGAAGTATTCTTTTGGTTTAGTATTCAGTGAAACCCTAGTTGATTTTTGGAGGGACAATTCAGTGAGCAGTTGAATCATAATCCCTTAAGTGAGGCATATCGAGTACCTAAAAGGAAATCGTGAGTAGTCATGGCTTCAGTGAGGTAAATCGATCATCACTTTTAGTGGTTCTCTCTGGGCACTCATTACTGGGTGGAAAAAAGTACGGGATTACTACAATTGTGTCTTAAGTCTGGAAGCTGAATTGATTGGTCGTTAATAGGCATCATGGATTTTGAATCGTTATATTATTCCGCGGGGAACAATTTACATTGCAGTTTTTAATATTAAAATTTGCAGTTTAAGACCACAAAGAAGGTTATTATCAACGTCTTGTGTATTTAGCATTATATTATTCTGATATACTTCCTCTCAGTGATTTTGTGATAGCTTAAGTAGTTCCATGAACCAATGTGTTGTGTTACTTGGTCGAAATTTGTCAATTGCCCTTGATATGCGCCTTGTATCGATTTATCATTAGAGTAAGAACGATCACTGTATAATTGAACAATGCTTACATACATGATGCCTTGGTGAAATATCGTTTCTGAGTTCTTTAACACTTTTAATAAACTGCAAGTGGGATTCAGTGCAACAAAACCACTAATACTGATAGTTTCAAACGTCGGATTTTCATGCCGATGGTCGTTAGTACACTGCTCATCAATATATGGTCTCTTAATTGAAACACATTTGACCGCCGCTATTGATTTTGTTTACTTCCTTTCTTAACAAAGGCCAGTCTGGTAACGATAGTGTCTTCTCGGAGTCGAGTTGTCATACTAGAAGAACTGGACCACATCTCCGTGCCAAGTATGGAGCTGCAAAACTGCGTCACTTGAGATAAACATCGTTTTCGAAAATCACATGTACAAATCCCTTGAGAGCCTGAGTGGGTCAGTATTCCAATAATCCTCTGAAGGTGTGCATCACGTTACTCAAGTGTCAAGTTATTTGGTGAAACGAACAAAACTTGATACACTTGGTAAAGAGTTCACCAAAGTACCATTTCACAAGTGAACTTTGGTGTATCGTTAGTACTTAACGTACTAAAATAAATAGTTCTGTCATCTTAGTTGTCCCTTCAGCATCATCTCGACCGGTTTGTAAATTCTACTTTAGTCCTGAACACTACTGAGTTGCATGGCACCAAGTTCAGATCAGTCCATTTCTGTGTTTCGCCTAATTTTTCTGACTGCTGAAATTCGCCCTACAATGGGGTAGGATTAATTTCTCTCGACATGCTAAAGAACACTGTTGAAACTGTATAAGTTTTTCCGCAATTCGTCGCAGTTCAACGGATTCGCTGGAGTGAGTAGATACTTTGGTAGAAAAGAGGCAAACATGTCTTTCACCTTATATACAATAAGTGCCATCAGGGGTAATAAGTTTACGCATACGTCGGAGAAGGTTCAACAGCAACTCTCAAAAGGTTGTTTACACAGAGTCACACTCGATTAACAGAAACAACGTGTTTTCACAGTTATCCTTTCAGAAGCAGGCAAACTTTTGCTTTTGCTATATTCTGTTAATGCTTTCGTGTTTTTCAGATATTAATATAATATGAAAGAGCGAGGTGGCAAAGATATCTGTTTTTTTATTCTACAGGGAATCTACACAGCTGACCTACACTTTAATGACACAACAAAGAGAAACACTCATTTGCATATAATGATAACCTTGAGGAAAAATAGGTGTCAAGGTCTGCTTTATACGGAATATACAGCGATTCTTGTCTGGCAGTCCTTACAAGAATTATCTGCGTTCACTGCGATACTCTCCAGAAAGTCAACAGCTAGATCCGACTACTTCCCCTTAGCAGTACAATTCGATCATTCCTCTCTCTCTGTCTTTCTCCAGGAAGCTGTATTCAGCCACCTAGGGGCTATCCAACAGGTTTATCGTAATACACGTGTGACTGTCCGGAAAGATGTGTTCTCCAAAGGTTGACAGCCCAATTATAAGATTTTGGAGATAGGTCTTTAAGATGAAACTAGCTCTACCGCTGAATGGTGTGTCCGAGTGTTCGTAACCGCGAGATATCATGAATAGCACGATAGGTATTACTTAACATCAACTGTACTTAATAAAGCCTAAGTCTGGGCTGCTTGAAAATGTGGCTTTTAGAAGGCCTGAAAATAGGGAATTATGTGGTTTTTAAACTGCTGCGATGTGACGAATGCACTTGTCACACTGTAAACATACAACTCTTTAGTGTACTTTGCACTTGCCGGCAAGTTTTCCATCTACAACTGATCCCGTTTGTGCTTGCTCCACAAGAGTCTTAATGAATGGGAGTGTGTATACTGAACAGTTATTAAGGCGCCTGAGTCACTTGGGCTAGCTACCATTCTGGCATCTCGACGTTTTTAAATAAAATAAACCAGTCGACGCAACCCTTAAATGCTGCATCTGTCGTAGGGTGACCAGGTTGCATTGGTCTGGACCAGCTGGGTGGAAAAGCCAGACTCCGTTTCTCTCCGAGTATGGAATCCCTGTTCACTCGTGGTTGTTGTCGTCAGTCATCTATAACTCTCCGGCATTTCAAACCTTATATTGCTGTTCAAGTGCGCAGTGTACATTGTTGGTGGGCTTATCTGCGCCACTAAGAGCGCTTTGGTGTGCATCCCCATTGTCTTACGATTGCATCCCAGGTAGACTTCGAAAAGAGTACCGAAATTTACAAGAATGAACATAACTTTCGTTTCTGTTCTTTTTTGAGCGCCGGCTACATAGCCAGACGTGTAAACCAGCAGTAAGTAACTTCTGGAAAGATTCTACTTAGTCCTGAAAGGTCAATTATCTGAAGTCAAATGTCCCGCGTACTAACACAAATAATATGGACAACGGAGGGGATATGCATGTCTAATTCGTACCGCTGTTTTTCGGAGCTACGAATATGACGGTGGGGCTTTCAGTTCTGTATGACCAAGCTTTAGCAAACGTCTTCGACCACTAAAGAAGCAAAACGATCGCCGGTGAAGCGTACATTTCCTTCCATATTTTCTCCGCTCTCGAAAATAGTAAAGTTGCAACATTTGACCTCGTTTTTTCCTCAATAGCTAATAGATCGAGGTTCTCTACTTTGTGCTCCTAAATTCAAATATGGATAACATATAATCCCATATATTTGGTAACTCCGGTGAACCTATATTCGAAGGCTGTATATATTATCGTAGGATTCAAAGAAAGCTAATATTGACAACAGGTTTTTCAGTTATCCACATCAAAAAGAATTTCACGGTATTATCTCTAAGTGCAAACATTGTTGGGTCGGACAAAGTTCATGCAGTACAAAACAGACTGATTGTTGATGGGAACAGGTTGGTGGTGTATTCCAATCAAAGGTCGAGTAGTATTAATGAATTAATTTATCAGAACAGAAAGAAGACATATGCTGCGATATGTTGACATTTCGTTTACTCTCATCAATCGGAGACGTAAAACGCCAGTTATGTACATCGTATAGATAGGGACAAACAGGAACTAGACAAGCCTACAGGCACACCGTGTATTGTGTAATCACGACCGTGGCAACCCGATAGGTTTTCTCAACCACTTTTGTGCACATAACGTCGGCCGGTATGTTCAGATAGGCATCGCTTCCCAGAAAGTCAGTTACTTTGGTTTCCGACTGCGCAACAGTATCCTGAACGCCTATTCTGTCTGCAGTTTGCTAATAGTACAAACATGTCTGGGTCTACAAACCAGTGTATCAGTCAATAGGAGGAAAGCTAGAAAACCGAAGATAGTGACCATCATCTCACCTTGATCAGTTAATTAGTAAGGGCCAAAAGCCTAGCCGAAAGGTGCTGTGTGTCAAGCCGCTCATTCTAGCAGAAGAGGAAGATCCTAGGGTAAAAATTTGCTGTAAGTGAATACAATCGAGTGGCCCAAAACCGTGCGGAAGAATTCGACTTATGCATGCAGATAGACCAATGACTGCGGCACATGGTCGACGTTATTGCATATTAATTTATTAACTACAGACGAAATATCTATACACAACTACACATAAGCACACATCCCTACGTCATAATCTCCTGTCCGAAGTATTTAAACTTCGTTAGCACTCGTTAGGTCTATACCAGAAAAGGTGGTAACAGGATTGTAGTCACAATCGAAGCCGAAACCCGACTAAGATCACTAAACTGCTTCTGATAAGAACGTTCGGCAACCTAAGTAAGACGTTAAGAAAACATTGTCCCGTTTTGCTGTAGCTACCAAACCGATCAGTAGAAGTTAACGTAATGAAGAACAAAATTCTTCTTTCAGCAAATAAATGTATAAGCCTGACAACATGGGAGGAGGCTTGTTATAGTGGAATACACAGTGGTTGTATATTTACGGTTTTTCTGAGGAAGCTCTAAACTACCGATGTAAGTCGAATGACCGAATAGCAGGGAATGCGTGTGGGACTGGTAAAGCAAGGTCAGTGTAGCCGTCATTCTTCCTTTATGTCCATACTGCGTTGACACGAAGCAAATGACTGGGCTTCGCTCAATCGGGCTGTCTTCCCTCACGTTTGGTCCGATCAATTGGTCAGGTTGGCTTAACATAGGGTGGCTTTAGTTAAGGTACCCTCGCTTTCGATTCCTTTGTTAGTGAGTTCATCATTGTTATTAGAGCAGTTTCTCTCTGTCTGACAAATAATTAATCGCGAACGAATAGGGCTAATTTTTCCAGTGTTAAAATGTAATCAAAGCGATGAAAAACAGTGCTATATTGAATTTGAAAAATATCTAACAGTCGAAGGCTTGTTCAACAACCAGCTGTGTTGTAGTGTAACGCGAAGCGGTTTCAATATTCCTGGATCAGTCTGGATTCTCTCTTTAAGTGTGAAAGTAGAAATAAACCAAAAATGATGACAAAATCATGTCATTTATTAGAAGCACGTCAATTAAATTACCAATCAGGTCGGCTGTTTGCAGTGGTGTGCAACAAACAGAGAGCGGCGTGGTCTTATACAAATCTTTCCACATCTGTCTAATGCAGATTACGCAGGACACTCAGTTCAACTGCCACTTTATTCTTCTTTCCGACGAGATATGACGTAAAGGACATTTGCCTTGACTCCAGAATAGGATCTAGTTGCAATCCATCCTTCATGGAAGGTCAACGTTGCCCAGTCAATGAGCAGAGAAAAATTCACTCACTTCCTCAAATCCAGTTGAATCGAAAGCCCTAGAATAGACAGTTTGTCCGACAACTGACAGTGTTCTGCTGCTTTTGAGTAACCAGATGGTTTGATACTGAATATGCACCTTGTAAAAATGCAGGATCAAAGTGAGATTCTGAATGGGCAGATCTAATACAGAATCAGAAGGAGGCTGATACCTCTGTTTTATTATATGTCGTCGTGTTGCGCAGGATCGTTTGGATCATGTTTACAACAAGAACAACGAAAAGTTGCTGCTCAGTGATTAAAGCGCATAGTAATGTTAATTCGGAACTATGTGAGCTAGTTTTGGCGTATTCTGTAAATTTCATTATCACTTATAAAAGACATGATAATATGTCATTAAATTTGTTACTGGCTTATCTGGTTTGCTTCAGGCATAGAACGTTACCAATAAACCAAATTATCGACTGCTCACAAGATGTTTTGTAGTGGAACATTCTCAACCGGTCTCGAACATACTCCAGCTAATAGAGATCTCTTGTTCAAAATATATCAAGTGAACTAGTTCATTCAGCCAAACTCGAGGCATGCTGGACAAATCACCGTGTCTTCAATATTCGGCTTTTTCTGATGAAATTTCTCATTGCGAGGCCTTCAAAAAATTTATGAAAACCGTATAAAACTGCCTGTCCTGCATCAACATCGTTTTTGAAACGAAGGATTCAAATGACTACCGTGCGTTTGTGTAACATTCGAATTTAGGTCAGTCGGTCGCCTAAACATATGAAACCTGCGCTGTTACCAGGAAACTTCGACCGTCTAGTTGAGAAAACACGGAGACATAAATCAGTTCAAGGTAAGCTTGCCAAGGGTAGACATCTAGGTAAGTTGGAAAATTGGTAGTAGATCTGTATAGAACTCTATAGTTATTTCGTTCGGAAAGTGATACCCGTCCACCTAGTTAGGTAGTCAACTGTTATTGTCGGACGCAGAACGTGCACTTCTAAAAACGATTTCAATTATGTTGTAAGTAGACCATTATTAAAGGCAGAGGAGTTTAATTAACGTTTATAATTAGCGTCTTGTAAAATGATAGTAGAGAACTCAGACTTTGTGTTCGCAAGTGGTTGGTATTATTGTGTTGCAGCAGGACTGGACCCGTAGTCTTGAACCAAGTGAAAATGCGGCACTGAAAACTTAGGGATCAAATAAAACCATCTTTAATACCACGGCCGATATAGATAGCGCCAGTGTTTTGTTGGATAGAGTGGATTAGTAGGCGAAAATAGAGTAATCCATTTGACAAAGACCATATAAGAAGATGGAATGGGGATAATGTTGGAATGGACAGGTATTTGCTTATGGAAAGAGAGAATTTAGAGCAGAGGAAATAGAAAGGTCTGTACTCGAAATCCACATTAACCTCACGTCCTTGTGAACTGCTGAAGATTATCAAATCTCACGTGCCTATCAAGCGTAATTTTGATGAGATTGGCTTTCCGCTACGTGAGCATGCAACGTTTTCGGGATGAGTCTTACAAGTGTTAACGGAAAAATTGAATCGTCCTATCAAGAACTCGACACTTCCTATAGAGTTGAATCGATCTTCAACAAGCATAGTGAAGTCCTTGTCAATTTTGAAGTTATATCACTGTTAATCTCAGGCAACGGCATTAGAACCATCCAGGAATTTGTCAGTATGCGGCAGTACTCTAGAATAAAGAACAAACTTTGCTACCGATCGGACGGCAGTTTCAATTTGAAATTTCATGTTCAAGAAAAAAGACTGACTACCAGGTCTCCAAACTCTCCTATTTTAACAAACATTCACATGGTACATTTTGGGAAGGAAGCGTGGCACGTCGCCGGAAAATCAGCGACCAGCTTAGGTACCAGCAGTGTCAAATCCACCCTACCCTTTGGGCGGCCGACACTTGAAGTTCCATCAATACAATCGTGCATCCTCTCCTCAAATGGATGACCAGTGACTAAATTTTTGTTCGAAAAAAATGCAGTAACAGCCATTATTCTGATTTAACGTTTTTGACAATACAACAGAGTGTACGCAGTTCAAACCAAACCGAAATTAAAACTGATCTCAAATTTTGCACTGGTGATAAACCACTGACGAATGCCTCGCAAGAAATGGCATCGATAGGTAAAAACCCACCTGACATGTGCCAATCTGTGAAGTCAACCAGATTGATCATAAAGACATGTGTTCGATTATTCATCTTCAGGCCGATACAATTAAATAAAGAGTCAATAGAGTTAGATCGAAATATCAATCAGACTTATTACAGAGAATCTAGGTCACTGGTCAGTCAATTGGCGATGGCTTGATTGGTCAGTGACGTCACGTTTGTCCATTAGTTTGACCGCGCAGGTTGGCCATCGATACGATGGATTTGTGGCAATGGCGAATGCAACGCTTGAACAAGCCGTTTTTTGATAATGTAATACTGGGCCAAGCAGCCTGAATCCAACCGCCTCGGCAGTACAAAGTGTTCCAGTTCGGTCTGCTTTTGATGTGTGGCCTGGCACACGGCATACCACTTTGAAGGTTTGATCAGTTTTCACCTGGTGCCGATTTCAGCCGGATGAGCGAAGATAGCACTGTTGACCGATCGTGATTCCTCGTGCCCCAGCCATCATGGCTAGTGTTCTCTGATTCGTTCCGCAAGTTGTCATGACGGTCCACCTATATAACCTGCCCCACCAAAACAAGTGTATGAGTAGATACACACAGATGAGGTCTGAACTGTCAGTATATCTTTGTTATAAAACCTGGGAATTGGAGATGTGGAGAATTGGATACGGAGTTCAGGTGAAGCATAGGTCTTGCTAATTGTCACTCGAATAAACACAGGCTTCTTTTTTACGTCATGTACTTCAGGTTTAGGTGATATTCTAATCATATTTCTGGTGATGAATCTTCCCGGGTAGCCGTTACCCTGAAGTACGCTCTTTATGAGTTCCAGTTGACATTCTAACGTATCCGTTGAACAAATTTTTTATGCTCTATCACCAAGGCAGCGCACTAGTTTTCTCTTCTGTTTTAGGGGTACAAAGCTGTGAAAGTTTGTGTACTGATCTGTCCGCGAATAATTGTGATGGATTCTGCGTCGAGTAGTTCTGTCTATTCGTCAATGTAAACGAGCATCTAGGAAAGATATCTCGTTTTCAGTCTCCTCCTCAAGCGTAAGCCTAACTGGGTGGTGAGCGCGATTGAATGTATCGAGTACTGTTTGCATATTGGTATCCGAACTGGCTACGATAAGTATATCGTCTACGTATCGGTGGTACTTACTGAACTGGCTGATAGTGAATTGAAGCGTAGTGCGTTCAAGCCTTCCCATGAATATATCGGCCAGGAGAGGTCTCAGCGAGGATTCCATTGCGACGCCATCTGTCTGCCGATACAGCCCACCGTTGAACAACAGTTGTACATCGAATGTGCAACAAAGCAGGAGCTCTTTCAATCTCAGTGGTGGTAAACCAATATCAATTCCGGTCTCAGATACGTAGTCACAGATAAAATTGACGGTTTCTAGCAGCGGTACGTTTGTGAATAACGACACTACGTCTATTGAACATGATTTCTGTGAGTTCATGTTAACGTTCTGTATGCATTCAACAAATTCGAATGTATCACGTAGACTGAGCGAGGAAATCGTTTTTCTGACCGGTTCAAGCAGTTTCACTAGCCAATTCGCCGTTGAGTGATAAGGCGAATTCATCATGACAATTATTGGACAAACCGGTACACCAGGTTTGTGGAGTTTTGGTAGTCCATAGAGGTGGAGTATAACAGAACTCAGTGGTCGTAGTTGTTCATAAGTCGCAGGGCTTATCAGCTTTTCTTCCGTAAATGACTTAAGACACTTAGTGATCTGTTGTTCGGCATACTCGCTCAGTTGGTTCAATGAAGACAGTGACTTCAACCTAACTGAGAAGTCCTGATCACGGGATTATCAATCGGATGGAACAGAGTGATTCTGTTCATTCTTTTTTCGAAATGATCAGGCAAGCTGAACATTATTCATACAAGGTTGTGTTTGACCGTTTGGATTTGATTATTCGATCATGTCTATTGTGAGGTTGCTGGCGTTGTGGTTAACACACTAGGCTCACAAGCTCGAGGGTCAGAGTGCAAACTCCGATCGGGACAAGAATATGCACTACTGATGAGGTCTAATTAGAACGAAACTCGAGTCTAGAGCTTCCTCTCGAAGCGAGCTAGCCGAAAGACCTATCTGAATGTGAAGGCTGCCATCAAGTGTGGGTGTTCAGTTTTGAAATACTCGGTTTTGTCTCTCTCGTTGGCAACTCCACGTAACTTGGTCTGGTCTGCAAGAATATCATTCAAATTCTCGATTTAATCGCTTCCACTCCGGATGACATTTCCAGCTCCTTTATCTGGTCTGCTGAGGAGAATATCTGGATTCTGTTGAAACATCTTCAATGAATCCATGTTCTCCTTAGTTAAAGGCACTGTCGGTCTCAATGTAGGCTTACAATATAGCTGGACGCAGTTAACAAATGTAGTTTCAAATAAATCAAGGTCATCTAACAAATGCGGAGTTAAATCTCGCATCTGACCGAAAAGATTCTCAAATTGTACCTCAAGTTCTAGACGTTCTTTCTTACGTTTTGGGCAACAAAACGTAGAACCGAGTGAGAGTGTCTCGATTGTGATGCGATCAAGATTTAAATTGGAAAAGTCGTGTACGTTCCTTTCTGGTTGACTTGGAAATTGTGCTTGAAGCCTGGAAGAGCAGAGGCTCCGCGATAGTGAAGCTGGTTTCTTCCGAGTCCGTATGGCAATTACTTGTTTCACGAAAGCAGTGAACTATTCCCGTTCCTGACCTGCGAGATTTTCCACTGTTGATTCTCGCTGCGCTATATTTCGCTCAAATTCGACAATTCCTCCGCGATTAATATCTAGTGGATTTAGACTGTATCGTATTGGTGCTATCCACCGTATCGACGGCCCACCTGCGCAGTCAAACTAATGGACAAACGTGACGTCACTGACCAATCAAGCCATCGCCAATTGACTGACCAGTGACCTAGTTCCTCTGTAATAAGTCTGATTGATATTTCGATTTAACTCTATTGACTCTTTATATAACTGTACCGGCCTGAAGACGAATAATCGGACAAATGTTTGCTACATTTCTCTATTCTTAACATCGTAATGGGCATATTTGAAACCATTAAACTGATTATGACCCAAAACGACCCGATCGAGCGACACTCAACCGGCTAAGTTACGCCAACGCTATGACAGCTGGAGATTGTGAGCTCGATGCTGGCAACTCAGCCTTTCTTGAGAAAAAATCCTTAATTCGGTAAGCAAAGTAATCGGGCAGGTGTTTGATCTACCTTTTAGTGTGTCAACTCTTAGAAAGAACCGCATCAGAGGAAGCACCAGAAATGAAAATTTGTAGAAACCTACATGATCTAGGCTGCTTTTCATACGCCACTTTCTTTTGTACTCCCTAATTGACTGTTTAATACCACTTTATGCGTATTACTGTGATTAGCATTACGACTGTTTACTAATGGCTAAAAGGTAGCATAAAAATGTGTAACCCTCAACGTCCACCTTAAAACATATTTGCTTGGAAATATCTCATTACCAGTTTAATCATTTATGTCGTTTTCTGCTTCAGTTGGAACGTACTCTTTTTATATAAAGGCTGGAGTTTCGAAGAAGCTATTAATAGGACTGAAACAACTGACCGTGCACAACTCATCTGTGAAATGTCAACTCACGTGGTAACTGCCTGTATTATAAACGGTACAGAAGTAACTTCTAATTTCCGAATAAGAAGTTGACAGTTAGCCAATCAATTAAAAACACCTGGGAATATTATATTTCTAGGTGGCGAATAACACGCGTGGTTTTCACGTATATGAAAATCTGCACTAGTGGAATGAATAAGCCTCAGTGCTGAGTAACAACTATCAAACTGATCAGCTTTGAGAACGTATTACCAGGCGGATTTGCGGTCCACTATGTGAAACATCAATATATCACTCAACATTTTCTCACGCCTATCTAACTCACTTTTCGTAGCATAAATAAAGTCAGGGTTTTTCTGACAGTGAGCTTTCTACTTTAAGAGTTAAATTATCTTAGGACAGGTTTAACTTCTTCCATGCAAAGTTGAAAATTGCGATCGGAAACCTCAGAAAACGCAATAAGAAGGTAGCTCATTTTTGTCTGAAGCGTCGACAGTTTGAAATAAATCGATTTGGTTTATTTTTATAAGTGACTACATCCGATAACTCTTAGAAGGAACTGTGCCTCGTTGCAAGTGTCTAATAAAGGTAGATGACTCACAATTACAAAATCAGCCAACGAAGTAACGTTGGTTCCCATAGACTGAGTTTTGAACTGCCTTCATTTTGAACTGTCTTTCATCACTAGTCGCCAACATGACAACAATTCGGTCAGGAGCATTTGGGTGTATGAGACGGAAACGGAGTTATTCACCTCACGCACTAAGAGATTTTTAATGTAACCACAACAACCAGTGATGTGTGTGTTATAAGTCGGAGTTCGGCGCTGAAGTTTCAAGTGACTACAAGTCGCTGGATCATAATGACCTCATCTGATTGCTGTTAGAAAACTCCAACGCACGTTGCAGCTGGCAAACGATAAAAGGATTGACACATCATATGGGACTGAGTAACCTGGTCTGAAGAAACCTGTGCTACTGTGTGTTTATTTTTATGTAAAGAAGGGTAGTTTAGACCGTCCGGATAGTTGGCGTTGTTGCTGGTGGTATTTACACAGGAAGCTTGATGCTTCCAACAGGCGATCGTGTGGATGTTGTAGTGAGACACCTGGGGAGTTTTGTTCTGCGCAGGAATACTGAAGTCTTTCTGCTGAAGAAAGAGCAGACTGCCCCGTTGCACGCAGGTAGTTTCTGTGCAAACGCTGTGATCAGTGAACTAATACAGTGGTGAACGTGCAACCTCCACAATCGAGTTGTCGAATACATTTTGTCCAGATGATTAATCATTTACTAAAAAGCCATCCCAGAGCCACCAAACCGATACAGTGGCCAGGTCATCCCTGAGTCTTCATCGTAACCCAAGGGAAATAGTATTGAAAATATCAACCATGTATGTACATGACACCACTCGGACTTAACACTGAAATGCTCAACTGACGGAGATCAGCTGGAAAGCCAGGAGCGGAACATTAAAATTTTGCCAGCAGCGTATATAAACTTTGTTGTACAATTCGGGAACGAAATGAAGATTGTGTATTCTGTCGACTTCAGTCGGCAACACCAAAATGTGCGTATCCATATGACTTTTGGAATTAATAGATTTAGTATGCAAGTCACATTACTTTCCTTTAGCCTGCCTTCACGCAAGACTTTGTTCTTCTCCGTATGATTGTATGAGGTTTGGAAATCGGTGTGCTCCACATGTTTTGTTGTCTACGATCATGACATAACTATTGACCGTTCCAATTGTATGATATTATAATGGATCATTTTTCTTATTTTCTCCCATTATCACTACCTCTTGTTCAAAAAAGGATCGGTGTACACAAAATTGTTGACTTTCTGAAACGTATAATAGCCTCTTCCTTGTTAGGCACCGTTCAATCAGTTATATCGTATCGTTCTTTATTACTTGCCAATAAAGTGCTGATCAGCCGGCGGCCTAAGTCTGGTTCATTGGTTGAACGTAGGTCAATTTTAGATTGCAGGATTATTTTACTAAAATCCTAACATAGAACCTGCCAGGTTAATTAACCCATTAGGTTGATTTTCTAACTTATAAACGGCATGTTCATTACTAGTTCACTTAGACTAATGGTCACACCAAATAGGCTGAGACGTTCCTCAGAGTCCAAACAGATACTTTTGCAATATTACGTGGCTGACGATGTTATGGCATCGTTAAAAGGTTCTAATAGTTCGGACCTTTTAAGCAGATGGAGGCAAAAGCAGAAAATTCATCTTAGTTTCTTGAACTGTTGCGTTTCCTTTCATAGGCTGAAACCAACTTGCCTATTTTAAACGGAAAGAAGATCACCAGCCGAGGGAACTAATTCACATACCCTCCTGCAACCCCGATGATCGCGGTCTCGTGATTTAGTGGATAGGTGTCTATACTGTAATCTGCTGCCTACTCACACACTGTGAGTTCGATTCCCCGACGTGCATGGTGTAGATGAGTCTCAACTAGGTCGAAGCAGTTGTTCGCTACTACGCTAGTGGTTACTGGGACCATCTTTATGCAGAATTTCACTCTTTGGTTACGAAACAAACGAGAATAGAGCGATAGATACATACGTACTTCGTTGAGAATTCATTTTCCGGTCGACACACTTATGTAAAGAAATGGGGGAGTTAGATAAAGATATCGTTTGGAACTATTGCGAAAAAAGTAGATTACTAGCCAGTAACCTAACATATCGACCAAGCGGTTTATAAATCAGGTCACGCTCGTTTATTGACTTTGCCGCGCAATTTAGCTATAGGGCCGGTTGACTTGACGCCATGATAGGTGCAATAACCAAATAAGCAGATTTTGTAAAAATGCTACTAGGTCAGTTAACTTGAGTCCGAACACTTCAGCAGCATGGAATGTTCCCATCTCAGAGGCATTTGATAAGTTAACTGCCACACGATAGGTGTGATCAGTGGTCGCCTGAAGCTTACTTTCGCTGAGGTAAGTGATAACCGAGCTGCTAAACGATCGTGTTTTACCTTGTTCAGAACAACGTGGCTTGAATTTCAAGATCTGTTTTGAAGTCTGTCCAAATCTTCGACCGACAAATAAAAGAATACACACATGTAGACGAAGCCGAAACTGACAGTCCGCCTTTATAATGAAACTGGACGACTGGGAATGTGATGAATTGGACACAGTTCAGAAGTAGCATGGCTTCTGTTGATTGTCTGCTAGGGTCTACTTTTTGGCCGATCTCCAGCATACCCACAATACTGGAATAAACGGGAATTTGTTCTTATATCTCTCATTTCGTTTGTGAAGTTCTTGTTACATTTCCAGCAATAAAGCTGATCAGATAACCATCACCATATCGTAGGTTCTTCATGAATTTAGGCCCACTGTCTAGAGTATCTAGTGAACACGCGGTATATGACAAAACACGAAATAGCTCTTTTGTATCAAAGACAGTATGCTGTGAAATTCTGTACTGTTCTGTCCAAATATTCCTTGAGTGAATATTATGGTCGGTAGTGTCGTCAGTTTATCAGTGTCGATTAATATCTGCGAATAGTATTTAACTTTTACTCCTTACATCAAGCTTCACCGGTACACACTGGTGAGGGTTATTGAATGTTTCAAGTAATCTGCACAAATTAGAATCTGAAGTAGTGACAATTTTAGCATCCGTATGTTGACCATACTGACTGCATTGGCCAGCAGTAGACTGTCATGAAGTACGTTCGGGCTTTTTTCATAACTATGCCAGTTGCTAAAGGTCCGAGCGGGATCTTGTTACCCAATCACCTGTCTGTCGGCATAACACACCGTCGAATAACAGTTGTATATCAGCAATGCATCAGAGCAGACTCCTTCACAATCTAGTTTCCCAGTATCATGCGCGACCTTACACGTAATCATAGGTAAAATTACATGTTTCGATTAACAGTACACTATTGCATGCTAACAGTGCATCCAGTGAAAACAATCTTTGTGACTTCAAATTAATGTTCTTCAAGCAGTGAACAGACCAGAACTTTCCACTTAGGCTTAGCGTCGTAATCGCTTTTCGAACCGGTTTAGGTGGCTTCATAGAACACTTAGTCGTTGTGTGGTTAGTATAGTTAATCAAGTCATGTGTTAAGCGAACTGGCAAATCTCGTTACTTGACTTTTGTGACCTGTATAGTTACCATCTTTTACTGACTAAAGACATATATTTATCTGATGGTCAGCTTAGTCAGTTATGTTCCTTCCGTCGATGACTGTACGAAACTTCCCCAGATCTACGAGCACAACATTTCATTTCTCAGTCTTAATCAGCAAACATCACATGCTTTTATAGTTGCTTTTATATCCTGGTGAGTAAGTGGTGAAATTTTTAACTAGATTTTTGGTAGTAAAAATTGTTGACCGGTTCGACTGTGCAGTGGTCTGTTTGAATAGACTTCACCTCCCAAAGGCTAAGAATACAGTCACTTATATGTAAACTGTTTCAAAACTTGCAAACATTTGGCCCCTAGTGCTCATTTTCCAGCTGACAGGCATTAAAAAAACATTATGTTCGTTTGTAAATTTATTGGAATTTCAAACCCCATCCTTTTGATCCGTCAGATTAGTGTGTCATACACTTTTGTACTTCCGTTTTGTTATGCGAGACCAAATCATTACAGCCAAATGCTGAAGAACGGACGCTAATGCTTAGCTGCTCAAGTACCTAACTATTATCTGAAGCATATTCCCGTAATATTTTACTAACATCAAATGTCGGTCCTGCTCTTGCGACTATTGGTTATTCGGATGTTGCTGCTAAATTACTTATATGAAATATTTTATTTATCTGATCAACACCCAGTTGCTTGGTGTTAAACTGAAAGTGGTGGGATTGGGCAAAAATGACTGGACTTGAACGGGTGACAGGGACAAAAGACTCTTACGCGACAAATGTCTTAATGGTTGAGGTATTAAACCACTTCGAGAGATCAGAATTTTTTCATTTGAACTCAGTTAATTACACATCCTGGTATGTAATTCAGAGTCCACCAAAAGACTATGAACTGTTGCCGATTTGAATCTAACCAATACCCGAGTTTTCCAAATTGAATCTCTCTTGAACAAACTAGCGCGCGAATTTGAAACGAGGTGCAAAGCACTCTGTAGGGAATGGTTGTAAGCGACAAAATTACTACAGGTTTTCAAACAAGTTCACTTTGGTGACGTTACTTTTCCTAATCAGTCTTACAGGGTATTCGGATGTATTGTTCACTCGGGCAAACAGGTAGCAGATACGCCGGGTCTGTATTAATCTCTGTTTAAAGGAGAACGAAATATACCTCATAAGTGTCGTCTAGATGACCGATGCTGACAAGCAACAACAAGCAAGTAAAAATGTTTCTCCTGCCTTCCGGACCGAGCCGGCTATTCGTTGTTAACTGACCTTGGGTATTTAACTGCCCTGGTAATTGATGTGCATGGATGTGTGTGCGTGTGCGTGTGTTTGTGTAGTTGTTGATTTTGTTGTCTAGTTTCACAATGTCCATTGAACTTTGCTATATAAACCCACAGACTGCAGTATGTACCTGATGAGATGCAGCGAAATGTGCTCGAGAGATACATTGTAAAGAAAACTGTTTCTGACTTCTCTGTTCACATTTTAATTCTCCCACAATTGTACACGCCTTGTGTGCGGACTGGGTGATGGAAGCCGCCTGGTCTACTTTGTATAAGAATGTACACGAACATTTTCAAGAAAAAACAAAGCAAAGGCGACCTGCTGAGTGTAGCATCACGATCGAGTCTCATAATTCTCCCAGGCAATCAAAATTACCAAGACGCGTCAGATTTCTCACAGTAAAGCAGTAATTTTTTAGATGACTACTTCACTGTGGTAATAAGATCGATCGAATGCATTATCCTTCATGAGGTGTGCACGATGTAATATGAGAACGAAATTTTTAATTGAATCCCTGAAGAGCCAACAAGGAATTGGAAGTGCAGAAAGCGTTTATTTCGTGCTGAAGCAACGATGAACGCACTTGATAGAATACCTGAGTAAATTTGCAACTAACGGCTACTTAGTTCAACTGATGAGTAGACCAGTGAAGTCCGAAAACGAACGTGCGCTTTTTCCGACTCATCAACTGTTCAACTTAGACATCATGGGGAAGTAACTTAGGTTATTGATGAATAGTAGGGAATTTTGGTTTTCAGGTAGATAAAACATCACCCAAAATTGATTTCAGCTATCGTATTCCTATAGACTTTCCAGTCAGCCCTTTCGAAAGTAAGCATTTGACTCGAGTTCCACCCTCATTAGAGTTAACGGAACAGTTACTTGAGATCGGGCAACTTGATTATTACTCACAAGTGAAAGTGGTTGAGTGTTCACATATGATAATTTGGTCGTGCCTAATATGAGGTCAATGGCGCAGTGGTCAACACGGTTGTCTCATGAAAGCGTGACCGGAGTTCTAGTCCCGGCCTCGGCAATTTAGTTTATGTTGTGGTAAAATTCAAGATGGTTATGAAACAGTAGATCTTCCGGTTTCAATTAAATGAAGCAAGTTCTATTCATGGCGGTGTTCGCGATCCGTACGGTAAAATGTGACCATTAACGTACAGAGGCTCCGTTCCAATGTTACTAGGAAGATAATGTTGAGGGTACAGTCGTGATAGTCCATGAGAACCCGTCAGTTACATAGTAGGTAGTCAACAAGTCAAAAGCTGTAGAGTAGGATGATACCGAGGAATAAAGATGATTTCCTTCCAAAATAAACTGAAGCTGACAATTCTGTACATCTACGTGTCACTGTTTTCCAGCACATTTTGTCTGAGCCGTTCAAACTACAGTCAACCATATCACATTATATGTAGTGTGACTGTATACGTGTTCATACTCTGTCTACCTCAATTTCTGTGTTGTATATAACTCACATACTTTGCGTCTGTGATTGATGAGAATAAACGAAATGTTAACATATCGCAACACGTGCCTTCGTTCTGCACTGATGAACATATATCAACTAACGTTTGTATACAGCCTGCAGTAATCTATTTATGTCCAGTCATACTACGACTAACAATATTAATGGAAGTATCGAATCGTTATTTTGTCAGGCTCGTTTTAAAGTGTCAGCAACAGTACATCTAGTGTTGCGAAGTAATTTTGCTTCAGTCAGGCAAAAATTACGTGAGCAGCTATCCAGTCAAGTTGGAGTAGACGACGATATTCCGAGTTCACGAAAAACACTGAGGATCCTTCGAATTGATAGATAAAACTATCTCCAATTTCTCGAAATCTTTATTGAAGGTAAACCTATAGGAAAATGTTAAAGTTAAGCATGTGAAATGGTGAGAATTCTGCATTAAAGCAGCTACGCTGAAATGTAGTCATTATTGTGGATGTAATAGAAACTCAAAAGGCCTGTGAGTTTTGACGAGAACTATGGCACCTTACTTTCTATTACTGGGTCCGTATTTATCACTTCGCTGATGGTCTCGCATCTTGCGCTAAGTTTCTAAGTTTTGTTGGTTTCAAGGGAAATTTGTTGGGACCACAAGAATTTAACAACTTGCCATTAACATTGCCCATTCGATGTCCGGGTGTATTTGCTCCGAATCACCGATCGAGCACTCTGTGAGCAATATACAGGATTCAAACACAAGTACGATAAGCAAACCCAGGAGAAACAAGGTCGAGTTCTCAGATGGTTCAGGCGTCGCGATCGCTTTAACGAAATAAGATTATTTCCAACCTATTATCATTTTGTATGATATAAGCCGAGTTGCTCTTATAACAGGACTGTCAGACTGCTATCGAGATTTTGCTCCATCACAACCTATCACCTTGCTCTTCTGACTTTTTCAATGATTACGCTACTGAGCCTAATTACCAGCTTTACTTATTGTCAACAACCGTTGTACTAACTACTTTTTTCGTGCAGCCTTTCAGAGCTGATGTAAGAGTGCTTTTACTATTTTCTTTCATCCAACACATATACTTCATCATGGTCTCACAAGGATACCGGTGGCTTAACACTCTGTCCATAGCTTGAGTTGCAACCATTCACTGAGAAATATTAACAACTAAACTCGACTTTGTGTGCACTTGATTTCTGAACAACTCACTTGCAGTGTACCAGGTGGAGCGAATACAATATTAACATATATAGAAGCAATGGAGCACACAGTTATTGCAATCCAGCAATGTGTTGAAATATTTATTGGGTTTCCAGTTTAGTGTTCAAACCACGTATTTAGTTCGCTTGGCGTAACAGAGAACTAACACATGACTCCGGGGTCTTGTTTGCGCAAACGACATGTTTCTATTCACAGCTCGCGGCACTTTATTCTGCCACCCTAATTGGATATATTCCTGCTAATCTTTCCAATTCATTTGAAGAATTTCCCATGCGTACAAAAATGAACTAAAATGATTCAGGTTCAACACAGTGGTAATCGACGAATCATAACTTGAACACGGCTGACCTAAAATCGTAGGTTTTGTATTCAGATATGTTTTCCACTTAGCTCCTTCCATGAAAATCCCCAATTGAGTCAATCGTGTAATGTTGATTCCTCAACGCCCTTTCAGATGTCGAAAACCGAGATTGAAAATATGGTCGAATTTTATCAACCTGTATTAGGTAATCTCAACATAATTTACTATTAAAGGGTCATCTTAGTTTGCGACGTTTATTAGTCACTTTCCTGGAGAAATTTTCTCAATGCTAGTTCCGAGGTCCGCATACCCAAGGTTTCCTCAGCCTTATATTAACGCGGATCGAAAGTCACAGTGAGAAGACGGTGAATCTGCAAACAAACATTATTCAGTTATTTACTCACCGTTCACAAACGGACTTCAACGTAACGATTAAGGGCGCTAGGGAAGTGGACATGAGAGAACCTTCAGCACAACCGCACGGCAGCCGCCAGAGAGAACGAATGTCAACGGAAATTCCAGTTGACCTTCAGGATTCAAACAAGTGTCAGCCTGGTTGGGCGACGTTCCCAACGGTAGTAGCTAAAACGCTGTTATCTCACTGAATGTAGCCTACAATGGTGGAGATGACGCGGATTCCTTATACAGCTACGGTCAAAACTGCGGTACTTACGCCAACACACTAACCTTGATGTTAGTGGTTTGTAGTAAATTTACATTCACGAGGTAGTATACTGGCAAGACAACTCTCACGTCGCAGGGAGTTTAGGATTTTAGGGACGTCGAAGATTATCTCACTACAAAACATAGTTTTGCCTCTGTGAACGTGCAGGTAAGTTGAACTACAAGGTAGTAGACAATAATTGCCTTAATGGGCGAGAATTCAAAATGTCAGTTTAAAACTACCTTACATATACGAGTAACTGACATTCTGTTTGCAATCTCTTCACTTATCTTTAGCGGAAGGTTTCCTTCCATCTGAATTAGAGTCGCAGCTACTACGAAAGGTTGCCAAAATGGGCATCTGAAGTCAATCACATCTGATGGTAATATTGTACAACCGTGGAAGCCTATTGTGAAATTACATCCACAAGATATAAGAATAAACAGGCAACTTCGTTTCGAAACTTATTTTGTGAATTATTTTGAATGTATTCTTACTGCTCCTAACTCAATGTTGATTGGCATCTGCCTGGCTATTATATTTCTTTTCATCTTTAATCACGGATATAATGCAAGGTCATCAAGTCGTACAATCCTGGTTTTCACAGACTGAAGTTACTCTTTCTAATATGATCGACTCCGTTTGTCAGCAACGCTACTGGTGTACCGAACTTTGAATGCACTGACTCTTAAGCTATCAAACATGTATCTGGTGTTATTTAAAGTGCTTGCTGTCATGCAGTATGATTTAAAAAACGTGCTTATGTGGACATTGCTATCTATTTAAGTTATTCGAAATGGGACTGATGCGTTTTTGCGTACTGCTAATCAGTGATTAGTTGATAACTGGAAGCAGTCGAGAAGCTGAACATGATGCTATGGTTCATTATATTAGACAAGAATATATGAGAAAATGATGACTGTTGAACTAAGTTGCTTCCCACAATGCCAAATCATCCTAGATATTGTACAAAACCGGTTGCACAGTTAAACAACGCATCACATAACCTTGCTGCGGTTGTTTTAAATGAGTGGTTATTGTGTTAAAGTTTATCGGAACCATCTGTGGTAGTTTTAGCCAAAATTTAGGAATACCAAGTCGCTTATTGGTCAGTTTAAAAAGGTAACCAATCGCATTTGTCCAAATATTCAGCGAGTATGGTTCGGCGATGAAAGTGAAGGGAAAAATGTCATTTGAATCAAAATGCATAATGAGATATGGTTAACTCGGGTAAGCAGTTTTGAAATACTCAATAAATCTCGGTTTTTGAATGGTTCAGAGTCAGGTTCCAAAATCCTCATCTAGATTTCTTTTTAGTCAAGCTGATGGTGATCAGGCTGAACATTAAAAATTATAAACGGTGTGATAGTCTGACACATAGTAAATACTGTGATTCACTATTCATTGTAGAGTGAACCATACAACTGTTGCTGCCTAACCATTTCCGTCGTTTATCGGAAAGGTGTCGATAAATTTTTCTAGATATAATTCTAATTTAATTCAGCGGCTAAAGGTTAAAGATGTTTAAATCTTCGCTATGCATGTACAAGATACTAGCTAAGTACATTCCATTAGCCTTTAAATTCAGATAATCTATAGTACCGCATAAAACTTGTTCGAAAAGTTAGAGTGTAAAAGTAATTTACAGGTGCTCAGTTTATTCAAAATTCGAAGCACTCTCCAAGCATACCGATCCATAAATAATTCAGTACCATTATAGACTTAATTTCTTTGTGAGTTCTGACAATATTATTGTAAGCTGGTGGCTGGTGAAGTCATATGCTGATTAACTGCCTATATAAATTAAATGTTTTTGGCTTTATTGATTTTAATTTCATATCCGATACATCGGCAGAAACTGCAAGCATGAGTAAAAAATTATAATAACATTGCCATCTTCTCCATGGTTGAGGCCGAAAATTACGTATAACCATCCCGAGTTCAACTGACGTTTATCTTACACAACGAATATCTGGAAATGAAGGATTATATAAGAATTACCTTAGTTATTTATGGAGGTGTCTAACGTGAGACCAATGACGCAGTGGTCAGTACGGTTACCTCATCAAAACGCGGACGAAGTTATGATCCCACCCATGGGAGAAGATGTATTACTGACGAGCTCTAACGACACCGAAACTCGGAAATAGTGCTTCTTTTCGAAAAAAAAAGACTGAAAAAAACTTTTGAAAGTGAAGCCTGCCATCAGACAGAGGTGATGTTCAACCTGAAATCAACCAACTCCCCTACCAGTCATCCGAAATGTTTGTCGTCTGTTTTCCACGGCTTTATATTTGTATCTTGTCCAACTATGGCTCTGCACGTATGTATCAATGAATAACTCGGAGATTAATGCCCTCGTGGATTTTTATTCTTTCGCCCAATGTGCTGTCTCATATGCCAAACCGTACTATTCATTATCGTTCTACCAAAATATCCTTATTTTTATCAGTTCAGTTATATGTTTCACATTTATATAACTTCGACTTTGTTTGTGTGATCAGCTACAATTCGCTCTAGCTAAAACCTTGTTCGCCATTTGTCAGGATCTGAGAATGTATATGTTTCAGTTACTAACGAGTTCATACGACGGAAAGAGACATGTACGAAGTGTTGATGGAAAATATACCTATTCAACTATCTCTGCTGAACAGTATTTATGCAGCTGATTTAAAAAAAAAACCGACGCCGATTAAACCAATTCTGAGGAGTTCAGCTTTTGCCAGCAGAAGTTAGGGTTGTTCTCCTTGGTTTTAAAGTGAGATGAACGGCATTCGATTGAGAAGTACGTTGTCGTTGTCGATCTCGGAATGCGCCTGAGTAGAAACCATAGAAGACAAGCACAAACATTTCCTGCGCTTATTTGGCTTGTTTTGTGAACGGATGCTTTAGAAGTGTTCGATAGCTGTCACTTACCGTCAGTCAGTGGATTGCCGTCGGTCAGATTTTATGTCATCCCAATTTATGCACTCATCTGAATAACTTCGGTTTCTGTTTTAAAATCCGATGCACTGATGTTAAATGTAATTCCGACTAATTAAAGGTTTTCACTGAAGTTTCGGAAAGAAATTAGTAGAAATGCGCCGAAATCAGTTCAGTGACGACTCTTGTAACGTTAACAGTTGGTCAGTGTTACTGAACTTAGGTTGTCAGAGATGTTTTATTCAGTAAGTTAGTATGAGTGCTGACTCATTCAACCGCTGAGGCAGCATCTCTCTGTAGTAAATTTTGAAGAATTGGTCGGCGCCAGCCGCGAGCGGATGTAGCTCGGAAGTAGTGTTTGTCACGCGGAATTATTACTCTCACGGATATTTTCCCCTACTGTCACTAATAACTTGTAGACACACTACACACATAAAGGACTGAGTTCTGTTTAGTTCGAACGTGTGGTGTCCTATGAACCACAACGAAACAAAAACGCTTCCATCTGCGGAAATTACACATACGTAAAATAGAATAAAAGGCGATTATTTCACTTTTAATTTGAATACGTGGAAGTTAAAAGGTTGAAACGGCGTCCTAGAAATCACCCGTATGGTAAGATTGACCTATACCAAGCTACATCACTGAGTTGAGCAACTCTGTGACAACAGCAGACACGGCTAGCAGTGAACTTGCCTCGGTTTACCTTCAGTTATTTTAAACTGATAGCCTGATGAACAGATTTCGGTGCTCCCAGTCCACACGAGGAAAGAACTAGGTAATCTATACAAGACGTGATAAAACTTAAACCAAATGTACGATACCGAAAAACAGTTTCATCAATCGGTTTAAATTGTTGCCGGTTTTCAACTGTCGAATTTATCAACAGTGGTAACAAATTCCTGCTAGATAAGCCGTCTTTCCGGATTTCAGAGTGATCCCTGTTTACCTCTACTGAGTCGCAACATTTGCCGTTTTTGAATCTGCCCTACGTGCTTTTAATAACTAAGTTTTACACAAGATCTGCATAAAACGGATTAAATTAATTCTCTCAATATGCTCAAATTATTTTTCATTTCATCGAGTTGTGAATTGCTGCGAAATTGAACAGGCCCATACATTCCGTTTGCGTTCAAGTCCACCTCAAATAATTTCAATCCAGCGATCGTTAGCAGGACTACCTAAAAGCTGCCAGCGGCTACTTACGTAACTTAGCAAAAACCTTTCTCTTGCCGGATCGTACACTGTCGTTGCGTCCGTACAATTGTGGTATTCTTTAGAATGCTGTACTTTCTTTACATGTTCACTTTCAACGCTTCTCAAGCATGCTAGTAACATTATTTTTAGGCATTCAATAGCTAGGCTAAAGAAGGAGCTATAACTCTGAAGGTACTGCTATTACTTATGACGTTAGTAATCTGATGGGGTTTTAAATGTGTACATATCAGCATCCCAGGGTTGACATAATCCTCAGAGGAATTGCCAGGTTAGATCAGATGAGGAATATAACAAATGAATTCTCATTCTACGCCAAGATGCTCCACATTCCTACCAAGACAAATAAGTTGACGCCGCTGAACTCCTCTCTCGAATCGAACGATTCATGCACTTTCTCCGCCGTTTAAAACTTTCTGGTACACCTTCAGGTTGTGTTTACCCTTACGTATTGTGTTGCCCTTCTATCTTGTTTGTCCGCCTTTTGTTTAAAGTTTTTAAGTCTACACCGCGTTAAGTATTTATGCAGATTCGTTAGATTATTCCTGCCCAACATAGTTTGGTTAATTTTATTTAGTTTTCCGGTGAATGTATTGGCAAAATATTTCTTGATTTCACCCGTCACTATATACCATGTATCCCGTCTTCACAATTCTGTTTACTGGTTAACCTACTCGATACATGATCACCTGTGCAGATGAAGTCAGTTTTCTCTTTTTATTTTCCCGATTTCCTGATAATAAACAAATGCTTGTTAACAAATTTTAAGAATGTTATTTAGCATAACAGATGCCTTCTTTATACAGTTTTTGAGTCAACATTTTTCTCTTTACTTGTTCATGTATATGTACGTTTCCACTTCACTGGAAGATTACTTGTTGATATAAGTTTATCTATCGGATGTTGTTTTTGACTGGACTTGACCACTGGTTTGAATGTTGTATAATTCTCACGATCCATACTGAGTGTAACCAAGGGCCGTGGAATTTAGCGAAGAAGGTTGATTGTCGATGGGCTTTTTCGGTTATTTATGGAATGTTTTTTGATACGGTTTCTTATAAACCTCCTTAGGTTGCATAGACTTAAATGTAGCTGATTCCAGTTTCTCATTGTCTGCAGTGGACAGAATGAGCCGGCATTTACATTCTGGTTTATAGTTTAAAAATGTACACAGGTCAACATTGATTATAGATGATACTTGAAAATGTGATGAAGTATCAAAATTGGACGCGCTTCGGAGCTAATTTTAAAAGTATTCAGCAGACTTTACTTGATTGGGGCCTATTACAAAGGGCTTTTCAAGTCCGTTTGTTTTCTTCAGTACTTAATGGATAAGTCAAAGAAGTTTTATACTGTAACAGTATCTTTAGGATAACGATCACAGTAGGATATGTTCTTCATAAACGAAAACCACGTACGATGTTCCTTAAATAAACCGACATTTATTTCTCACAGTGTCTTTGACATATGGACGTAATTGGTAGCAGATTAAGTGCAGTTGTAGAGTGCTTTAGAATGCAAGTCTACGCAATTCCTGTAAGCCTCCTGGGTGAATCATCTGCAGCAACCTCTGTTATCTCCGTTAATAATACAATAGGAGTTCTGGAGTTCGGATAAAAGTTGCAGATTTAAGGAAGATGAGAGCGCTTCTGGACATCCGACTGAGCGTCAGACGTGCCAGAGAGAAATTGGAAATTCCCAGGTGAATTTACCTTTAAAAGTTCTTCAAATAGAAAGTCATAAGTAATAAAAATATAACGAAAAATCAGCAAAAAGGAAGCCCAACCATAACTTGCAAAGCTTCTCTCAAGCGTTCTTAAACACACGGCAAACAAGTTTGCTTGTGTAGTGTTCCGAACATGTGCGTTAAATTTTGTCTGAATGTCTCCTCTGGTTTAACTGTTAAAACAGGGTTTTGTAAGTTGCTACAAATCTAACACACTCAAACGCCAAAGAAGTACTCTGTCTAAACCAACTGACTTGCTCTAAAAAGGACCTGGTTAAAGAATACTTCCTTAGACCTGGGGAGGTTGATTGAGGATGCTATATACTAAGGTTAGGTCTCCCATAACATGCCGATGGCAAAATAAGAAGTGACACACTTCACGTCGTCTATCTTGCTAAATAAGTTAATGGAGTGTCACAACCTCATTTGAAGCTCCCCACTGTACTTGTTAAATACCAACAATGCCATTGACCAAATAAAAATTGCTATCTGGGATATTTGGCTCCAGATGAGGGCGCACTATTTAGTTGAATATAATGACTCCATAGTATGAGTGAAAACTTCCGGACGGCTTTGGTAACTGATCCAATAACCAAATCCGACCTCTAAGTTACTGATGTAAGGATGTGTAGCAGGATAATACCCTTTGAAACAATCAGTCTTGGGCCCCACTTGCTGGCGTCGTTACCAAGTATTTCACCACCATGAGATATTCACAGTGGCGAGAATGCCGCAGATGTATAACCTTAAATTGTCATGTTGAATGAATCCTGGTTGTTCGTGGCTGAGCAATCCGAAACGCAATAGTCACTACAAGTTCTCCGTCTGTGCACAACTATCAATTGTGGGCCAAAATCGATCGTTGTCTGCATACAATACAAGCGGAAAACTGACAAGCTTTGGGGGTTTAGGCAAGAATATAGTAAACATCGAAAGTCCAAATATAGGAGCCCGGTGGCACTCCAACAGTTGCAAACTACCAAACAGAAAATGCACTGTTGACTTTGAGGTGGCAGGCTTAGTGGTGACAGTTAATGTGTTGGCGATGAACTCGGTGCCAAAGGAGCAGTGTTAAGCAACCAAGACAGACGAGTTTTTGAATGATCTAGAAAATAAAACAGTTGTTTTGACATTATCAGACACTTCGGTTTCTTCTACCTGAGCAATAAGTAACTCGACAGTGTACAGACATCTGTTTTGAAATTCGCAGTGATTGTCGGACAGCAGTTCAAATCAAATTAACTGCTCGGGTAATTTATCACTATTGAAGCTCTATGAACCTCGAGGCAACTTACAATAATGCAATCTGTCAATTATAACTGATGGCCTCGTTGTGATCACCTTTAATAATGAACGGCGCTGTTCTTATCTTTCTGGTTTTGGAAGGTTTTCCCTTTCGAAAGCTCTCTAGCAGGTTTTCTTTTTGCTTGAGAGGAACTGAGCTCAAGAACTGGAAAATTATTGTTGAAGGGTACTGAACATTTTTGGAAACCCTGTATGCTGCGAACGCAAATGCTTCATGGGCATGCACATTGATCGAACTGGATGTAGATACGAGACTTCCGAAGTTAATAGTAAGCACATTCCGGCATGGGTTAATGAGAACTTTGGTAGCGACCATATTTAAGATTATCTCCTAGCCTGAAATGCACAAGTGGGAAGTGGTAGAAAAACACATTGATAAGAGATGCAGAATTGCTTCATTTTAATTCAAGTTGAATGTCACCTACTTTTGATAGCAGCTTCTGTTTCCAGAAGAACATTTCTGCCATCTTATTTTGATGTAATTTGTTCACGATAGGCACCAAATATTTCGATAAAGTCTATCGAGTATTGTCGTTTAATTTTTTCGAAGAATGCGAAAGCTGTGACCGTTTTTGAGTGACGTTTGATTTATACTAGTCAAATTCCCCCATAGCTCACAGTAATCAGAAAATCGCCAATGTCTCTTTTTTCTCAAATTGAACAGAGGTCTAAGTTTCGAGGTCCTTGACTGGAGTTAACAGGACAGTGTGTGTGTTGTTCATTTCATGTACTTTTTCACTCAGCTACTGTTGCTTGGTTACAACTTAAGAGTTGCCCGCTGTACACTCTATCAACTCTACCAAACTGATACATGTTTAAAACTGATTACTTTACAGTAAGTGAATATCTTTTGTAGTGCTAAAAAAAGGTTTTCCCCTTAAATTGTGTAGGTTGCCCGACTGAAACATAATTATCAATATCCTTAGCAGTCGCGTTCGCTATATACTGTTAATGATCAGTGAGTAACAGATATGCTATGGAATCAGATTAAGGCAGTCGGTTCAAGGCTATGCAGTTACTTTGTCAAAGTTCCTTGAGAAGTTGTGCATAAGGTAGATCAGCTACACCTCAACCGTTCAGTCGAATATAACGGATATGTGATCATTGGGGCCAAAATAGAAGTGGGTCTGTAAATCAGTACTCATGCTCTCTTCACTAGATACGATTTAATCGGACCACTAGGCTGTTTGAGAAAACCCCTGTCGCATGGATATTCTAGTATTTCCTATTAAGGAAGCATTTATAACCGATTTATAACTGATTCATAGGATTTTAGGCAAAAACACTGTAAGTAGAATATGGGATTCGTTATCGCTGAAAGACAATCCCATTTGTGAGTAGAATCTGTGAAAAATCGGCAAGAGTAGTCTTGCATAAGCCACATTCAAGTGAGTGACCACTGACCAATGAGGTTACTGGAGGCTGGTTGGTCATACCAGTTCAATAAACGAATGAATGGTTAAAATGTGCAACGCGCTACATGGCCTTAGGGTGAAGTGGAACAATCTGGTCATGTAATGCAGATATCCTGCAGTAGCTGCCAATATGAAAAGCCGTAATATCGTCCAAGTTGACGATTGCGAGGAGTAAACTGTCAAAGGTTCATAAATCTTAAAGTTGACGCAGGAGGGTGAAAACACTTCGCCTGTCCTTCCCTGTATCTATGTTGGCAACATAAAATTGTATCGGACGGCTTACAGGTGCACAAACAAGACGAAAGCGATTCAGTAAAACAAAACTTGAATAGGCTGTTCTCGTGAAACCATTTCAACAAACAACACCGGGGCATACTGAAAAGTTCCCATCAGCTATGCCTGTGCGGCGACCTGTGGGAGTGAGGTGAAATGCAGCTAAGCCGTTGGTCGTCTTTCACGTATGTGTCAATCGAGTCGGAGTTCGAAACTGACAACAGATTCAGACGTAACTACAGAGTTTGGCTGTGCGTTCGAATGGTGACAGACAATAACTGTGAAGCAAAAGCACCTACACAGTATAACGTACATTACATAATCCAATTCTAACCAGTGGCCTTATATGTTCTTCTTTGTTTAGTGGCAGATGTACCGGAATGTGGAGTATTCTGTATGTGAATATTAGGTCTTGACCACTGCACTCTTGACCTCACATTAAGCACGACCGACTTCTCATATATGAATGCTCAATCACTTTCGCTCGTGAGTAATGATCATGTTGCCCGATCGCGGCGTGAGGAGACACAGTTACTGTCTGTTAACTCCAATCGATGGCCCCTTGACTAGGGTTTCTCTTTAAGTTGTAACTGCAGAAATCATTAAATTGTTGAATGGTATTTTGACCACTGATGAGTAGTAGAGATTTTGATTTTCATATAGAGTGAACAACACCCATAAATGATCTCAGCTGTTGCAACAAACTCGAGTTTCGCTCTCATTAGAGCTCGTCATTAGTGTATATCATCGCCACTGCCGGGATTAGAACTTTCATGAGACAACCGTGTCTAACAGTGCACCACTGACCTCACATTAAGGAAAGATGTGCACAACTGACGAGCTCTAATGAGAGGGAAACTCGAACCTAGTGTTTCTTTTCGAAAGGGACCGACTGGAAAGTCTATGGAGATGCGAAAGATGTGACCAATTGTGGGTGGTGTTCAATTTGGAATTAACCAAATCCCCCACCAGTTAACAATAATATTAGGTCTCCCGATGTGTCTGTAATTCAATAAGAATCAGCTTAATTCTGCTTGTATCTCTGAGTGTAAGATCTTCCTGAGTCTCACAGTTCTTATAGTCACCCTGCTCCGAATACTTTCAGTAACTGTCAAA
>LUCH01001063.1:78787-94275 GCA_013368495.1 Paragonimus heterotremus
AATAACAAACAGTGCGTCGTCTCCGACAGATTTCAACCTACGTATTAATCATTAGCGAAATGTTCCGTTTGCCGGATAGAAAGTGTATTTCACATACCATTTTTGATACCAAACATTGAGGTTGATGTGATGGTTTCATTAGAAATGGAGTCTTAAACACCGCAATCGATAAATTGAATGTGCTATTCGAACCTTAGTTAATAAAATAGGTTTTATTTTGCATTTGATTTTTGTTCGTTGCAAGAGATAAATAACTGTGTTATGATCAATTACGTATTGTTATACGGGACCAAACTTCTCCCGTCATCCTGAAGCTCGCACAGCCAGTGGTTTGATTCGCAGATGTAATTGAATATTTTGTAGTGGACCAAAAGCTGTGGCACAATTGATAAAGTGACAGTTTGGTGACTTGTTGAAAAATAAACTGGAACAACTAATTTGCCCTCACTTTTTGAACCTGAAGTTATATGATGGAGCATAACACATTCCTGACTTCACTGGTGAGCGCACTTCAAACGATAGGTTGGGACAAAAGAATCATTATCGTTTTTTCACCGAAACGCGAGTGTCAGGTGTTCAATACACCGTTTTCTCTGCGATTAATCGTCTGAATGATTTATTGCACACAAAAGGCAACGAAATTATTGAGTACTGGACTCATTTTGTGAATTTATCAAATTACCGGAGTGGCTTCTTTGCTCAAGGACAGAACACAAGCTACATTAAATATGTGGCTCCTGACGATAGTTTGAATCCAACTGACATCCAGATTTTCCACAATCGAGTCCCTTAATGATCTAGCATGCGTTTCACTACTCACCAACACAGGCATTCTTAATTTACAAAAATCGCTTTTATGTTGTTACAGTCGTAAGTAAAATCTAGGGGATCAGAAAGGTATACAAATGGAAAGTATAACAATTCGATGTGCCATGTGAATCTAGCGGTTAATGATGGGAGATACCTCCATATGGTCAGTCTTGGTATCACGTTCGTACCTCAACCTTTCCTTAAATGATTTCTAGTGTATATGATAAAATTACCCATACTGGCAGTTTGTTAAGTGGATAGCATAATACTATCGTTTTGTTTCAGTGGTACTTTTGGTATTAACAAGTCAAAGTGGCCGAGTGGTGACTGCAGGTGTCGTCTTGCTAGAGGTGATACTCTACTGACAAAGTGGTGATCAACTTAATTAGCATATCGGTTACGGCAACTTGAGGTGCAGTGTGTATTCTCGTTTGTAAGTCGTGATTGCCGGGAAGTTTGACTGGTTTTATTTGCCTTGGGAAAGTAAGCTTGTGCCAAAAGAGTCGTTTAGAATGAATAATATTTTTTACTGAACATGGAACTCGAATATGCAGTATTTTGCAAGGAAAAATCTTCCAAACGGTTTTATAATTATCAGATTGTGCTTCTGAAGAATAGAACAGTTTGCACGACTGTGTATTAAGACACGTAGCTGTAACGTTTTTTTGAGAAAGACCAGCCTGCGCTCGATAACTACGTAAACGGCTGATTATCGTCTTGACCTATGGCTTGCTTTCAAGTGCTGTATTCTTCAGTAGTTTACCATAAGCTTGGTTTTACGTAAATTAGTAGCACAAATAAACATAAGGGATATGGATGCTTTTGTTTCGGAATGGAAAAGTTCCCACAACTAAGTTATCGTTTTGTGTCACTGGGGTTTTACGTTGAAAAGAGCTGAACGTAACGGACGGATATAGGATCGACTGTTTGTTCGGCCACTAAAGCAACTTTTGTTTCGGCCACTGTGAAAAATTAAAACCTAGAAAATTCACTGAAGTATTTTATGTGAAGTCGCCTGCAGTCATATAACATACTAAACCACAAATAAGCCGGATAACGTCTGATTACCGAAACGAAAAATATAGGCAATCCTGACAAAACCCTCCACCGTGTTACTGGTTGGTGGACTTCTTTATCACTGAAAATCTACGAGCTCACTATTCTACGAAGCATAACTGAAAACCGAAAGCTGACGTTCTTCTTCAGGAGTTTACGTTTGTCAGTTGTTTATAAACCGTTGCATATAAACTGTAAATGGAGCCGTCTACATGCAAAATTGGAATGAGTGACCCAGTTTTTAACTCACCTATGGATATATGCCTAATGATAACACACTTATGGAAACACTTTCGATAAACGGTTGTCACCAGCAACTTATCGGACTCGTAAAGCCATTCCAAGATTGAAATCAGTGTGGTTGAAACCAGTGTAGGTTTCCGTTCGGCCCTGCTTTGGCGTGAATAGTAAGAACAACCTGAGTAACTTCCTTGATAAATATGAAAACAGTCTAAGACTTAACTTAATTTTTGTCTTCATTCAACGTGATCCAGCCATCCTATCCAGCAGTGCAGAATTTCCGCAAAGTCTTTTGCCTTGTTCTTTGATTAAAGACAGTACTATGTTTTTAGCTATTTTCTGGATACTTTTTCAATAAACCGTGCTAAGAAACATTTTCAAACGCGAACATGTGGATCAACTGAAAATGCACGGTACCGGTCCCCCTTTGACTTTGTCACTTACCACCGACAAATTCTCGCCCACATCCAGGGATAACTTACACATTCAGAACCCCATCTTCTGCCCTGATCCAAACGTGAATAAAACAGAAGCTGCAGGCAAGATCATCACGCTTATAATCAGTAACACACTTTACACTTCTGTTGTAGATAGATATAGTGGTTTGGAATTGACAAACAACCAGTCCAAATTACATTATCCGACGCAAAATACTGTGCAGCAACCAGTACAATTGCAACCCGAGCTGGCGCATCAACTCATGAGCCAAACACCGTTAAACGCAATGCAGTTTGTACCAACTCATCAGCAGCAACAGCAACAACAGCAACAAAAGTCCCACCTATCAGTTCAAACCGCGACATCGTCATTTGGCTGCGGTTGCTGGACGGCCGTCAATCTGGCATTGGCATTTGCTCTTGTTGGTCTTGTTGTTGGTTTATACGTACGTAACAGGACATTGGAAATTCGGTTACTATCCATAGAACACCTGGTTGGTATCAAAATCCAAGAGAATGTCGAAACGAATGAAGTTATGAAAACTACGAGTGAATCTAATGGATTCCGAGAAATTACGAGTAAATGGCCAACACTGAATGTAAGCAAAAAATTCCTTAAATAGCTTCCAACTGCCAACCTGATAGACTGAGCACAAACAAATGCTCGTTTAATCACTTACTTTGTTTTAACACTAAGTAGTATTGAGAGCGCTCTCAGCTTCTAACAGTCTAAAGTACACAAGCAATACCGAAGTGTTTTTCACACTTGTACTAACTATACACAAATTATTGTTTCAATATGAGGTCATTGGCCGGTTATCCCGTTGATGAATTTAAGCAGCGTAAGAATGTTTGCTGGCAGTATAGTAATTTTCACACAGTTTGCAAAGCTAACATTTCGGCTGTTGCCTGTGATAACTGATCATACAAGGGAAAAATATTGACCGTCATATTCAGTGCCAATAGAACGACGTCTCAGTTAAATGATAAGATTAAATATATAATACAATGTATAGTGCTTCCGTACCACTAGTAAGAGTTACGCCCAGTTAGTTTCCCTGAAAGAGATCAGTGAGAATCACTGAACCAATAAATCGCATGTTGGATGACTAGAATGTTACACATTAATCATCTTCTGAAGCAAGAGCTCTACATTTTGGCGATTAACTTAATTATGAAAGCCCTAGTTTATCAACAGCCACTCACGTCACCAATAAAATTGGTAAAAAGCGCATTATTCGGATAATTAAAATGCAGCTTTCTGTAGTAGTGACAAACTCCATTGACGAATATTCCTGTGATGAGAAGTTGTTTAGAATGAGAGCAAGGGATACCTTGTATATATCGTTCGGGTTTTACTGCAAATCTTCAATACATGTTCGCTATTCGCAACACAGTTTGATTAGCGGCGGGGCAAGTTTATTGGGACCTCCAAAAACCGAGTGAACATTACTGCTGACTGCTCAAAATGACTAAGCCTACACTTTAGCTGTAACTAACAGTCAACTGCATATTTATGGTGTTGAAAGAACAGCACCCCTAATTTGACCCATATCTGTAGACTTCAGCGACACATAATTTTGCTTGATTGAAATTTTCAGGTTACGATAAATGTACATCACAAGTATCAGTTACGAGTTCACTTTAAACAAATTGAGCTGGTGGAAGAGGTTACTTTCGTGGTTCAGTTTGTTGTGCCTTTTTGTTTACGGACTAGTAAATCTCCATTTTTCGCCGATGTATGCAAAATAAATCGCGTATCTCCTACATATCTAAATGGGTCATTTTATAGTGCTTACAACGCTTACGGTTTATTTTTCCACATAGTGTAGTGTGACGAATGTTATGATGTTCGCAACTAAAAAATTGCGGATACTCAGTTCCTCATGCACAAGAGGTAAATAGAACTAACACCCAATCGGTCCCTGTGAGAAACGTTCACATTATTTTTACGGTAGAAACGCCAATAAATCTGTTTAACTGCCATCAGCTGATTATTTCAAAAGTACTATGTATAACATTAAATGAAAATATATTGAAAACATATTATTTGCTTTATATATGAGTACAAGTAAGTGCTTTCGAATTTGACTTTTCAGGTGGAATCGTTCAAACAAGTGTGTCGCAGTTTCTCTATAGACTGCAACGAGATGAAATTTTATGAGGGCAAACCGGGAAATCCAGGTTAGCGCATATAGTTTCAGACCGTCTAGATGATATATCTGGACCCCAGAGGTATGAATTATTGTGAGCTGGCAGGGAATTTAAGTTATTTTTGGAATGAATTTGCCCATCATCCTAAATCTGTTTGATATAATTCACAATGTAAATAGGTTAATCACAAACCAATTTTCACCGAATCGAAGCTGTGTGACCAGTTTATCACTCCGCATCGAGTTAAGTGGCTGAACATTGTGGTCGTTTACTAGTGAAATTTTGAAGGTTTTGGTCAATTTGTGGACTAATAAAAATACACTTTCCACAGTCACTGAGTCACGCTCTCGTTACATCATCTTGATGTTTGTTGCATCAAGCAGTACACGCCGAAAATCCCAACGGTTGGATGAAACCAAGAAGTGGTTAGGCAACGATGTGAGCCACAAACCATGTAGGCCTGACTAGTTCTGTTGGGTACAATCAATAGAGTTTACCTGTTTAGTTTGGACTTTGGACCACTGAAATAATCGGTTGGACTCAATGTCATATGCCACAGAACTACACAACAGATAGCTCAGTTTCTTCCTCTACTAGACAAGAATTTCTAAGTTATCCATTCCTCTGAATTTTCTCTCCGCGCTGAAATTGTGAGCGAAAGTTTGAACCACAGGACCATCTAGTCTAGTTCATGGTGTCTACACACGTGTATATACACAATCGTGTTGATATTGACGTATCCGACTTAAATAAATAAATTGTCTTTATGGTTCGGCAGTCGGCTTTATGTGTTTGATTCACACATCTTAATTCAATTAAGAAGCTAATATCAAAAATGCAGGTAGACTTAGACATCAATGAAACACTGAAGGTTTCAAGGTAATTTCCATGACTAACTTCGAGTAGTCTGTCATTAACGTAAAACTGTGTTCGTAAGTTGTAGAAAAATTGGAATGTTCATTCACATTCATCTGATCATTCTAGCTGAATGGTTCTCATAATGTTTTAAACCTTCTCTGGTTAAAGCCGCTTTTTCCAAGTATTCATTTCTCATCTTATAAATAATAAAATGGAAGTAGAAAACATCAGTTAAATTGATCGATTATTTTGTAGTCCTAGTTACCGTTGAATAGCAATTTGTTTGATTAGTAAAACAGCGTAAGGTGAGTTCTTACTGGTCATAATTCATATATTGCAATACCTCCAAAATTACTTCTGCAAATGAGTCCTAACCAGTAGTCACTAAAACAATTTCATCCGTTTCTAAAATATTACCTTATTTGTGAAACGCACCCACAAAATACAAAGTTGGACTACAGTTAAATGAGACTCCAGGAAGCTATAGGGTAGATGAGGATTGCCCAGATTATTATAGGAATTCATTCAGATGGGTTTTGCTTTACATCTACCTGGAAACGAGATGACATTCGAAATTTACGGGCATTCAAGCATGGTAACACACTTAGAAATTTACTAACATAAAAGTTCTCTGTATCCGACAAAGTCGTTTCGTAATTTGTTCAGTCATATCTGACCAGAAATCGTACAGTCTGAGTGGGAGAACATTCGTTTTGCAGAAGCGCATCGGTCAGGGAACAACCACTAAATTTCCAGGCTCTGGACGTAGCCTCGTACATGAGGCGATACAACAATTGCTGCCTTTGAGCACGCCGTTTCTGTCGCTCGTTCAAGTTCGATCGAAGACAACACTTTTCAAAATATGGTTTCTTCCAAATTACTATTCTTCTGTGTGACTTTTGATGCGTGTACCAGCTATCGTGGCAGCATGGTTACTTTAATTGAAGGTGATCGTCAAAAGTAGTATGTTTCTACCTAGAAAAAATTACATATTGCTTGATCTTAATAATGAGGATGAAAAGGCTTTACACGTAAATTTAGAGTCAAAGTCTAGATACAGCATAGAGCCCACAGTCACGGAATTGTGACTTCTGAAATGTAATCACCAATTGCTAATTATTGCTTAGGTAGTTATTAAAAATGTGAACGAACAAATGCTTACTGTTACCCTATATGCAGGTATTTGTTCAGAGATTATTCACATATCAGATTTACTTCTCAGTAAAGATGGTACAGAAGATTAGCTTCTGAGCGTCACAAGGAAGTTAACCCAGTGTAAACCTTAACACAGAATGACCACAAGGTTGTTTTCACTCCATAAAGCAGTCGGTCCTGCAGTATGCTTTAAAAACAATGAGGGAAATGAATTAAATTAGAAAATATACGTAAACCAAACTGTACTCATATATATATATATATAAACGCCCGTATTGTTGAACAATATAAAAACACGAACGTAGTAAATTTGATTGAAGAAAGTCTACTAAACAGCTGGAAAAATTAATTACAGACGCATCAGTATTTAAGAAAATGTGCTATTTTAAAATTTTAGACACCTTGGTAACTGGCACTCTGGGAGGTCAGCATCATTGATGAGTTTTGAAAAGCTGTTGCACATGACTGTATACTTCAAGAGTGGATTAAACTTAGAAACAAACAAAACGTCCCACAGTAGCTAGAAATAAAAGACAATCATTTGATTGTAGTTATGAACGATTAGGCACGACATGAACTAATGAACTACTACTGAAGCAGCCGTTGGCCGTGAACAACGTCCAACAATAACGCGCAAGATGTCGTTTGCAACGAAGTTTCCATTGCGTCCCATCGTTTACTTTTCCGAATATATTATGCACAACAAATACTGGGAGATGAGCGGCAAGGCAAAACATAGTCCCATCTTGTCTTCGTCAGTCAGTCGGGCCAATACAGTGGAAGTAGTATAGTTCAAGTGGAACAAACTCAGTGATAGGGGTCATAAAGTGATAAACTACAACCGTACAGATGTAGGTTATGAGGGCATCACGAGTTTGAATAGTGTGAAACTTACGATATAGATAACATACGTGTACAAACGAAACAAGGTTGGAAGAGCGTTCAACAAGTCAAACCGAGTAAAACGATAGTACTGGGTGGTTAAATAAACAAACAAATGAGGAATCGACCAGTCAACACAGCACACGAATAGTGTACGCGTCTAAACATGCCGGTCTGAGAACGTATACGGGAAGTGATTTGAAAATGCGGAGTAACGATTATATTTCCACCAGATCAAAAAGAGGCTCACATCTACCTACACTACAATTCGGTTGATGTATTACTATGACCTCTCCGATGTGCAGTTCCTGTTTCAGTTTGGATTAGGAGAACACCATAGAGAAGGTTCTTAGTTTCACCAGATGTCCGGTCTATTAGAGTTGCTACACTGTAGTGGTCACTGCATACATGACCTTCGAATTACACTCGTGGATGCAGGTAAAGTGGTGCTCGGTAGTTCCGCTGCCACATCTTCTCCCACAGATGCAGTCAAATAGGTGCGCAACACTTGAACGGACAAATAAAGATAGAGATATCTCTGGGTGTGTTTGGAACTTATTTTTCACATGAAGACTAAACGAGGGGTGTGAATGTATTTGATTGCTGTGTGTAAAAGTCGCTTAACCAGAACTGAAGTACCACAACATTTAAAAACCAAAGCAAAGTGAACAGGTGCACCAGGAACACTGATAACGGTAACTAATGTGGATTGAAGAGGGGGTAGTTTTGGCTAATCTCTATTAAGTACGCACTTCTCTACTAGCGTCTGGCTTAGTAACATCAAGTAGTTTTTCAATCTGGATAAGATCACAGTATGTCGAACTTTTGAAAAGGGGTCCTGGCAAATCCACGTTTTACTGATGAGTAGTTTGGCAGATTAATGATTTTAGATGAGACACAACTGTGAAAAGTCAGGGCTTCGGCTGGATTCGAACCAGCGACAGAAACACCATGCCTCTACGCGGTAAGCGCTCTACCAGCTGAGCTACGCAGCCACGCCAGGAGCTCGGAAATTTCAAATTTGGACTCGGTTACCCACCCGTCCCACTGTCTCATATTGAACCCACCAAATGATCCAGGGTATCGACTACCCCGGCAGGATTTTCCGAACAGTTCACGCTGGAATCCACCAACGCCACTGTTGAGCATATAAATTGTATTACTAATGAGTAGTTTGGCAGATTAATGATTTTAGATGAGATCCACGTTTGTTTACTTATTGCAACACTACTTAATTCCGGATATTGTCTGACTCATATATGCATGTGATGCACATAACAAGATAGTAATCCATCCTTGCATTTTTTCAGCAAAACGCTTTGAACTGAGAGTCCCCGATTTTCTTCACGTTCGGGATGCAAACCGTTTCACAGCTGGCGGAAAGCTGTTACTTTCTGGTGACCGCGAAATACAGCAAAAATAAAGCCTACTTGTATTCCGCACTGTCTCGAATTTTAGTCGACAGTGTCTGTCTCCTACAACCGACAAATGTGTCTGTCAACACTGATCCCAATGGACTTTCAAATACAGCAAAATTTGCCTAAGGAAAACGCTCTTGAACGCAAACTGGATATTGCATATACACATTACAGATAACCTTGCGAATACACTGATAAGAATGTCAGGTGTTGAAAGAGTCTCAATGCCTTTAATGCAAACACTAGTTATGGCCTCACCAAGCACCATTGTATTTAGGTGACAGTTTGGAGGATCGTTTGATCAAGCATTCATTTGAACTGCTTGACGTCCAAATTTTTTCACACTGACTTTATTGGCGTCTGCGACGGACTCCCAGTTACCTGACACAGTGGAGTGAACCTTATTGATATATAATCTGTGAGTTGGTGGCACCACCCTTATCAGCAACAAAGTATTCAGTTCAGTATTTTCATACAGTCCTTTGGGTCTATGTACCTTCCTTGCTTAATTGGCATTGCTGGCCGGTTGATCTTTGTTAACACTTATGGGCTAGATGGACCAAACTATATACGAGGAAAATTGATTACGATCATGATGATGAACCGGTCTTATAGGCGTGCAGGTTATATTCGTACATCCCTGACCAATCTGACTAAAATGAAACTGATACTACCATCCTATTGATGGTCAGAAAGAAGATGCAACTACGTTACCCAAAGCCGATGCTACTGATCGCTTGGACGGATTCTGAGGTTTAATTTTAAGGCCGTTTTCAAACATTGTTAGAAATATTTATTCGTTATAAACTAGTCAGTCTATGGAGGCTGTAATTTGTGCAAACTTTATTTGAAGCAGTTAACAGAGATAACACTAAACGGTTCAGCGGTATGTAATGCATTCTATTATGTGGAACATTAGACAAAGCTGAAATCTTCTGTTTACTTTATACTTAAATAGTTTACCAGGCTATTCATTATGTCTGTATTCCACTCTATGCAAATACTAAGCTTTTAAACCCTGTTTACCTTGTGAAAATGGTGTGCTTATCGTGACACTTCTTAATTTTTCGTTTACCGAAAAGTCTGCAGCTTTGAACTGGGTTGACTTTCTCTCGACTGGTGAAAAGTGGAGATCAAATAGTTGCAGGGCAGATTATTGCATATAAATTTCATTCATTGCAACATTGTTCTGGATTAATAACATCTTCCATACATTAAGTACTGCATTTATTAACAAGCCAGCTTATTGCGAATAAGGAGGTTCAGGTAGCACGAACAAACGTCCTCGACAAGTGCCATCTGAACGGTCGCTTAGTGACCGCAAATACTTATAGCCAGCGGGGAAATTACTGGCTTTTATACAAGCTTTTCATGCTCGGGTATAGTTGGAATTGATCATGAAATAAATGTTTAACCTAACCCAAAGGATCGAAATATAGTTAGTTGGGGGTCACTGGAAAATATTCACTTGGTCACAAACACTGCAATTACCAGAAAGTTGAGAGTTGATCCAACAGCTAGGAATGTATTTGATACAGACCAAACTCTACTCACGCTGGATTGTAACTAATGCATTATTGTAGGCACCAAACTTGAGGTTTTCTTGTGTCAAGGCTTAACACAGGTATCTGTCTATGCCACAACTGGGGTTTGAATTTCGGTCTTTTTCTTATAAAGCAAACACGTTGATCACAGAGTTACTGAAGTCGTGATAGTCATGTCTAGATGATCATGTTTAAATGTTCAGTACACTAGTTTTTGAACAGTGCTCACATTACTGCTCAACTTGGAGTTGAAAAAGCACCCTTACCAGAGGCGAAATCCTACTAATAAATTTGCCAGAGACAACTGTTAGGAACCTGGACTGCAACTAAATTCGAACCAGCGACAGAAACATCATGCCCAAACGCAGCAAGCGCTTTGTCAGCATCAGACCTACAGAGCCACTCCTGAAGTCCGGAGGCCTCACATTTGGGTGCAGTTACCAACCAACACTGTCATATGGAATCCAACTACGAAACTTCTGTGCCACCGGTGTGGGTTCATTGCTCACCTGGTAGAGCAATTGTGGCATTTTGGAAATGCCGTTTCTGAGGCTGATTTGATTCTGACCAGAGCCCAGAGGTTGGGCAATTTGGTTTCATCTAATTTATCAAATATGCCACACTAATTATTAGTTATCAGCAAACATAACTGATTTATTATAGGTTGTTTTGGAAGTAATCTCTTTCATCGTTACACAGTTTAACTTTCAAATACCGTCTTATCCTAAATGTTTACCAGTATATGAACATTGGGTCGTCTACTGCAACCGTTTGATCAGACCATTTGTTATAAAAATACGAACACAAGAATTATAAACTACAGCCCTTTCCTCGTCGACTCACTACCCTCCTGTACATATTAAGCCCATAGTCGGTCACTATAACATACTATTTTCAGGCTTGTTCCAGAAATTACGACTGTAAATACCAGTTCTCATTCGAAAATTTATGCGCTAGCTCACCTCTTCTCTTCTGACGATTGGTCGTACGCTCATGATTGAAGTCGTGAGTAAATAAGTGCGGCATTAGTGATTCTCATAGGATGCTTTGAGTCACATCTGGGTTCACAGGTTTTCGGCGCATGTTCGCACATACAAAGATTAATTTCGTTTTACGGCTGGCGAGTAGGCGCTCTATAAAAAACGTCACTGCAACTTACGGTGCAGTTAAGCACTGGCTTGTGATGAACTGATGACAATAAGTGTACCTAGTCTGTCGTTGATAGTATGTGATGTTGGTGCTTGTGTCTTTTGGCGTACATTTTCGTTTACGGTATTGTACAGAAATCTTAGAATGGAGTAAGAATCTGCTAGTGAAAATCCATGGATAGATTAAGAGAGAAGGAGTTACCAAATAGTCAATAGGTTATGGTGATTAGTAGTAGTAAAAGTCCGTGATCATGTATGTGAGAATATGGGTATGTGTGGAAAACAACGTCAAACTATTACTTCAATCACTTTTTTCAAGTGTATTTTGGGGCATCTGCTATCTAATGGTAAAGACTTGATCCAGAAAACTGGGAATCGGTTGAGTTACAAAGAAAACGTGATTAAGTTGAATCAGAAATTACGTTGACAACCATCGTCAGGTGGGCGAAAACTGTTGAATAAATTCATTCCCTCGATGGTGTAAAGTCTGGCAAATTGTGGTACATGGTGATAGACTCAATATTTGCAAATAAATCTGAACTGGTGTGAAGATGTAGTACTCGGCCCCTTGATAAATCACTGTCAGCGCTTTTCTAAACTGAGACAGTTTGGTGTACCTATGTCCATCTAACTTTTGGAATTCTTGTAAATCTAAACCTTTTGGCATCATCTAACTATGATGGTTTTCTAAGCAGAGCAATCTTCTTTGACGGGTAATCAAAACCAGTATTAGATTGACGTTCAAAACCTGAGTGATCAACAAATGTCAGTTAAGGAAAATTCCACTGAGCGCTCTTAAACTAAGAAAAAGTCCTGATTGCAATCGCAACTATCTGAATTTTGGAAAATTCTAATGTCCATAAACTTAATTGGCGGCTCTCCTAATTAAAACAGAAGTAGCCAGGATATTATTTAGCTACCTCTAATCCTGTATGACAAATATGTCATAGTTCTTATCATCTGGGATAAATCTGCAACTTATCCAGCAGAATTGGCGCACTTTTCACAGTAGCAAACCTTAGCACTCTGTAATTCTGAAATTACGGAGAATCATTCTACCTTCAGAACAATTACTTGAACATTCAGCTTGAACCTAGTCCTAAAACTACTGTTGAGTTCAACCTTATCGTGGGTTTATAAACCCATCTTAACTTATCGTTTCTCCGGCTTATGAGGAATTTACCTGTCAGACATTTATCTGACATTCACTCAGTTGTCCGTTAAACTTGAAAGGCAAATAGTCTGGTTTCAGGCGGTTTTGCCTTAACGAAGTTGCCGTTTGCACTCGTAGTAACTTTATCACTGACCAGTGTTTACAGTCCGCCAAACTTTTACTTTATTACAGAAGTTTCATTCTACAGCTTTCCAGGCTCTACATTCTGAAGCTCATTAATACTGTGTATACCTGAGTAGAAGAAAATATATAGAGTACTTCTTGATAAGCTTCCAAATTAGACAACTGTGGCTGGCCGCCGGAGGGAATGCTGTAGACAGATTTTTATTCGGAATTATAAAATAATTACTTCCAGGTGCAAACTTTTCACTAAGATATTAGCTCCCGTTTGCTTTCCTGTCCACGAAAATCTAAAGTTGTTGTTTCTGTTAAGCGAACATATTTAACGTAGATTCTGATTAAGCGGATTTAAGATAGGCCTTAAAGTTATATGGGTCCCACTTTCTGATAAGATTTTTCTCAAAAGCCTTAGTTTATGAGTTCATTTACATCATTGTTACAATTGTTTGTTGTGCGGTCTTATGAATGCTCCTCAAGACATTGCTCTTCATTAACGCAAATTATCTGTGAACTTTCAAGCAATCTCTTACTGGTAGTTGGATTCATGAACATGAAGCTAGTCTCAGTAGAACTATGCCGGTAAGTTGCGTTCAACAGAATGCTTCTGACAGCTGTATTTAAAAGTATATCAATTATACGTGGCAGTAAACTGCTAACCTATAGCTCAAACTATTGTACGGTCGTCTTAAGGTAAGTTCTTTAGGAATGTTTGCTTTTGAGGGCGGGATATTTACCCCCGAATAATTCCGTAAATCCTGCAGCTTTTATCGCTAAGCAAAGACTAATGTATCCCTACACTATGGAAGTAAACAGTGGTGACTTTACACTACTGTCCCGTCTCCGACTGTGTCTCATACTTGAAAATGTGCGCTTGTTCTAACAGAGCTTGTCAACCGCAAAATGACCGTGAAACTTTAGTGTATGCAAGTAATTGTTTCCGATTTATTTCTGGTGGACGAGTTTATCGAAACGGATTAGTACGGAGTGGAAATAAATTCGCCATCTGTTGCTCTCATACTCCTACTTCTAGGCCCATAAAACTACTCAAAACGCCATCCTGGCGTGTGCCTCGACAGACAGGCAAAGTGATATTTCATTAAAACAGAACAGTATTTTTGTGGAAAAAGGTGGCAGTAGTATGGACAAATGCTTAGTGGAACCAAGAATGTAGATGAACAGTAAAGACGGAACAGGTTAGGTTTGGCGAGTTAACGGATAAAACGAATCCATTCAATATGAAACCGCTCGTTCTCGTTCTATAAGAAACCAATTCTTAAAGCTGCAATCAGCAGTATTTATTTTCTGGACTCGACTGTAATGTGACACACGCAAACGGGATAATAAAGCAGGCGAATAGTAGTTAAACGGAGGTTACTTCAAAAAAGGTTTGTTGAACAAAAATTTGACTTAATTTGGATAAGTATGACTCTGAAATTTATTTCTGAGAGCAAAATACAGCGTTGAACTCAGCTTAATATTTTGCACCCTAGGGTACCTTAAACGTTCGATGTATAAATGCGATGAGTATGCTTTCTGATACCCGTAGTTCGTGTCCTATCGAAAACATTCTAATTTCTGATGCGTTTGATGGAGGTGTGCGCAAAATACGCGTAGTGTTTTGGACGCTGAAGTGCTGGAGATGATTTTTCAAACTCTTATATTAATAAAGGCATATTTTTTAAATTAGAAGATTTCCATTGTTTACCTGCCCGGAAAAACATGCAGAAATCCACCGACTCAAACAAATGTGACAAGTGAACATTAGTTTTCAAAACGTACTATTCAACGTATCCCTGTTTTTGTCTATACTCATATCACCATTTGTACTCGTTTGACCGTAAGTGAACAATATTAGCAAGGTCACCATTTAGTGCTTAATGTCCTAGTGGTATCTTACGTATCGGTGTGCAGAAAGCAATATCTTGGATTGACGTGTCTTGACATAACAGTAAAAATAAACGATAGTTTTTGTCACATAAATGCACAATTCCTATTATTTCTAATGTGTAATTTGATTAGGTTGTTGGTTTTGCTTATGTACTGTTGTTGAATATTCATGGCTGATACAGTCGAGTTGACTAACTTAAGTGTCACCAAACATGGCACGGGTAAGCATACTAACATTTCTTTGCTGACTAAGCAAAAGCTTATTTCTACGACTCATGTGTCTGCAACAAAGCTTGCTCCGACATTTCATATGGGTGATTAATGCATTAGTTTGGGTTTACATTTGATTTGCTCTTTAAATGCCATCACGTTTCAATATGATTAAGTTACTTGAAACTATTTAGTGAAACTTTCATCAAAATTAACGACGTGACGAACATTTGTTTTCGATAATTCTTTCTCAAGTCAATACAATTACATAGGCCACATCAAGACGTCATAAGACAAAACGTAGAAAACAAGAAATGACTGTTCACAAGTGACAATGAAGTCTAACATTAAACTACGCACACACTAATTGGTTAGGCCCAGGCCGGACGTTAACT
>LUCH01001063.1:100201-111286 GCA_013368495.1 Paragonimus heterotremus
GGGGGGGGGGGGGGGGGGGGGTTGAGGCCAGGAGGAAATATGTCGAATGCCGATGGTAACAATAAGCATAGCCGTTTCTTGACCGAATATTAGATTGGTACAATGTTGTTTTCAATTATTTGCGTCTTTCCTTTCATCGTGATAGACAAAAGTACAGAAGGTGTCTACTTACTGGTAACCAACCAACCATACTGAGTTATAAAGTGCAGATGGTAGGAACAAAAAGTCATCTGAATCCAAATAATATTTCGGTTGCTGACAACAGCCAACCTACGAATGTCATTCACGGAGTCTTTTTAATTCTATTATTCATTACATTATATATTTGCAAACTGTTTTTTTCACTGAGGTCATCAATTGATGTGAGTCAGTCTTGTAAGCTGACTGACAGTAGTATGCTTAACATTTACGAGAGAAAGGTCACAAAGTTGTAGGCATGTAGGTTACTGATAATCAAATTTTGCAAACCAGGATGACCCTTACTGAGTTTCAGCTCGAGTCGCACGATTCAAAACTTCAGGTAACCCCGACTGTTTTCAGGACGAATATAAATGTCTATCCCTGGATAACAGAACTAAAAGCCTCCAAGACCAATAATGGCATGTTGATGCTATTCGTGTAAGTGACCCAACATACTTTGTTAACACTGGTATGGAAGATGTTGCCAAATTTATTACGCTGTCCGTTAGTTTTGTCTCAAACGCTTGAGCAACATGTCCAGAAATTTGTTCCGCATGTTTTTATGGAATGAACCAACCGGATGATACGGTAAGCGACAAGTGTCAACTATATAACTTCATACTATACTCGAACAAACTTAGTAAATCTATGGCTTTGCATATGTTTTACTTGAAACTTCATTTGTTGACCCAATGCTCAGATATCTGCTCTTGTTAGCACCAGTCAGTGTAGACAATGCCCACTGTAACAGCCATTTTATTAGAAGACATAGAATTACTGTTTCTACTTTCTTCTCAATATTTTCAAATTTGATCAAGGTCCACCGGGTTCACCAGGCGAAAATGGTCTACCAGGAACTCGAGGAGCCCAAGGTCAGAAAAATTCAACCCAATAACAGTTCTGGTCGATATTCTTTGAATAATCAAGTTAACTGATTCTCACTTTTGGTTGAAACATAGTTCTGAACAATCCACATTCCCCTAAGTCTGTGGTTGAAGTCCGCTGATTTGCTTTCATGAAATATGGCATTTCGGTACAGTTGAAAAAGCGTGGGATAAATGTGATATGCTCCCTAGCTATTGTGTCAATTAAAGTCTCCGAATGATGTTAACTGTGTGAAAGATTATTTGGAAAGAAAGGACAAGTTGTGGCTTCTTTAATCGAGCATTATTGTGCCTTCACCAGTGGTATTCTAGACTCATAAAATTTTCATTCAGAATGTGGGTGTAACATACAAAAAGGATTTAGAAGGTTGACGTGAATTCGTACGAACATCCAAACTTCAAAGTTTGTGATCTGAGGTACTCAAACTTGATTTTACACTTGATTTTACTAACGTATAGTTCAAAAAATCGAGCAAACCAGGCCACATAAAAAGGTAAAAGAATTTCACGGTGTGTTACTGCCTACGCCTTATCAAACCCACTGAAATAGATAACCCCCATGCTTCTGTGCAGTTTCATTGTAAGCCTTGTCTGTCGCCAAGCGTTAAACCAATATCACGGTAAGAGTTACTTTTCGAAAATGTACTTGGATTCGAATTGCGCGGCAAAGCATTATTAGTGTTCATTCATTTCGATGGAAAAGGGTAATCAGCAATTTGATTAATTTGGTGGTGTCAGCAACGTGATAAACTGATAGGAATAAGTGCACTGGTAGAAGAACTGATATCATCATGAATGTGACTATTTTTAATACTACTGTCACGGGATTGATGGTGGCTGTGATCGCTTGCTGCTGATGTTCCGTAACAGTAAGTTGAATGTACAAGTTGTTTTAATAGTGTCGCGGCTTTTTCAAAGTTTTGTATGTATAACTATCAAACAAACCATGACAATAAACGGTTAACAATATTAGGAATCTAAACTACGTATATCAGGAATTTAAGGTAAACATTTGGAAACGCCGTACTACAGAAAACTACACAGACTACCTTCTGTCTTAGTCAGTAGCTTGAAACGTAAAGAAAAAATCTTTTTTCCACTTGTACTCAACTCGTATATACCTTCACCACCTGGACATGCTCCACTTGTAAGGCAACACCTGAACCTGCCGGTCCTTTCCGAAATGATTTGAAAAGACGGCACATAAACGCAGAAACGTTTGGTAAATACGTTTGGCTATCAGTTTGTGTCCAGCGAAATCCCGATCACATCGTAAATTAGCTACCATTTCAATGTAAAGCACTCCTCCAACGGATGACCGTAAATAGACGCAAGACCTAATTAGGACAGTGAAGTAATACACTCAGAATAAGAGATACCGACGGAAGTCTGCAACCTTAGCTATGAATTGGCATGCAAAATTCTTTTTTCTTCTTCTTCAGGTGATCCAGGTTCACCAGGTCCACCTGGTTCTCGTGGTCTCATTGGACTTCAGGGCGCTAGAGGTACGTGCTGTTTGGTTTTAATTGCCCTCCACCCCTCGATGGATTTACTTTCCAGTAGCCACCGCTAGCTACTGTATAGAACGTGTTTGTCTGCTTCGCATCTCTCGGAGTGAAATGGTGTTGAGTGTGTGGTTTGGAGTACTGCAATAGTTAATTCTGTAATGACGTGAATTACCGTGATTCGTCGTTCATCAATGCATCCAAGTATCCCTGTTGTGATCGCAAGAGATGTTTGATCCGCAAAGATCTTATTGCATGTAACCTCCTACAAGTTATGTTAAAACGTAGAAGATCGAATGCATACACTGATTTGCATTGTTGTGTATCGACACACACTTGGCAACAGTACATTTTCATTCACCTTGATGACATGTTCTCTTAATGCGTACGCTGCTCTAACAGTCGTTCATTGTCCCTCGTCTTCTTGGCATTGAGACCTGCCTTTTAGTTTCCAAAATACGCAATATACTATTCACAAAGAAAGCTGTATTTTTTGCAGCACCCAACATGTAGTGCAACAAGTTTGAAATCTTATTTTGTAGTAAATAATTTTAGCTAGAGGTTGAAGTTTTCATTTTTCTTGAACAGTTTGAGGCTAACAACCGAATAATGCTCAGCGATGATTCCTGAGCTCTTATATCACGAAATGTCAAAGTGAGAAAAAAACCTCTTTATTTGCTTCCAAGAAGATTTTTACTTGCGATACTTGCGATCGCACCTAAGTTCGTCCTAGATCTGTGTGTGAAAACACAAAATAAAGCGATCGGTTATTTCAAAACTGTTTCACATCAGATATGTTTTCACGGGTAAGAGTTCGGTGATAAATTCAACTAGAGTGCGAGGATATTTGTAAAACACGTCGCCTAATAAGTATATAGATATAAGTTTGAGTCAACTAAGAATACATTTTAACAATGGTTACCCTCTGTTGTGACCAGTATGGTGGGCGTTCTCAACAAATTGCTTTCTGGGTGACAGTGGTTTGGTTATGAGTTTACTTAAGTGAGGATGATCAAGACAGTATGAACAGGCAACGTTATTGTGTATGATTACTTTATAAACTTGTATTTATATATCGGCCCAAGAATGCTTGACTAAGAAACATTTTGCCTTTTCAAATAAAACTTAGCAATGCAGAATCTGTCAACGGAAAGCCTTTTTATAATTATTTCCATCGGTTTGTACGCAATCAAAATCGGTAGCGACATTGTGTATACGGTCCTTTAACTACAAATGTGAATTTCATTACAGCCAAAGCACAGTGTTTTCATAGTGAGTAATTACGCTGAGATATGGCTTTTCTGTGACAAACTGCGGAATAACAAGTTCTAAGTTACCAAACATCGTCTGTGGTTATAAGCAAGCCGTGATATGGACACAGTGAGGCGTAAGAATCTTAGCACATTAACACAACAGACTAAATTTGTTGCCAAGTGTTCTAATGTATGACAAATCGCGTTTTCCACATCTTACTGGCAAACTACCAGGTTGACTCTCGGAGCAACACCTTCATTGGTGTTCATATCGTGTCATTGCTTTGCTTCCAAAGTTTCGAAGAACATTGCGGGTAGATTTGTGCACAAGAAAAGCAGCCTTAATATTGCGTGTTACGTGAAATAACTATAATACTAACAACGTCAACTGAATTAAAGGAAAGGCTAATGGGAACAGAATAATGAGAAGATAAAGTATGATATAAATTCATTTCGCACACTCTCGTTGGTGGTAAACGTGTGACTAGCATGAAAACAAAACCGACAAGACAGATGAAACGATTAAAAGTACAAATCTAGTTGGATCTTGACTGGTACTCACGACTAACCCTACGGCAAACATATGTTGACAGTCAGTTGTCTTTATGCGCATAGAACCGGTTGTCGACGGCTGACCGACAATGCTCCGATAGACGTGAGAATTTGTGAACTGTGAGCGTTCATCAATTCCTTAAACCAAGATGCGACACTGACGTTGTAACTTGTGGTCGACTGATGCTTGGCAATGGTTGAGTTGACATTTTGTTCTCGCTGTGTCATTCACTAGCGGGCAATTTAATGTGGCTCTCAGTCACTTATGTATGTAATCAGTGGCCCTGGTTTTAAACACTCTCCCTGTTCTACCAGTGTGTTTTTTCGCAGCTGCAGGAAAACTGGTAGATACAACGACTGATAGAAAACTTAGGGATTTGCTTTTTCACCGGTGGTAGAGTTAGGTTAGTCGTTTTTGAGAACAGGACGATTTTCGCCACATTGTACACACGTTCCAGTGCGGCAGTGATAATCTTTTCAAAGATGTTCATCAGACGATCATTTTAGAATGGAAGTTTGATGTAGACAGCTGTTCTAGATACTTACACAGTTCATTTTTCCGCAGGAGTAAGTTCACTTCAGTTCTGAATGAGACGGTCTGGGAAAGTATTAGAACGAAGCGTTTCATACAAAGTTGTTTGTTCAGCTTGTAATCTATCTTGGGAGCATAGTCTCGACGCTGCGTCAAACAGCGTACTTACTGATGACCTTTCGTATTTAGCATGAGCAAAACCCATGCAGTTCATGTATTGTCCTGTCCATGATAGTTTAAGGTGCATTGAGCGTTCAGTTGACCTGTCTCAACGGTGTCTAACCAGGATGTCCAAGAAGATCAGACTGTTCTCACCTTCGTACTCAACCGTGACTGACAGATTTAGGTAGACAGAGTTAGAAGCTGGAATCGTTCTTTCCACTTGTTGCTTGTCTGGTCGTCGACGTATCGTTTGTAGATATTCAGTTCATCCACACCTGGAAGTAGTGCCTGCCTAACATTGGCCACGGACGCATCGACTAAAAGAGGCCCAGTGGGCTCCCCATGGCCATGCCATTTATCTGTTGACAGCCTCACCCGAAAAGTAGAATCTCACACAACAAACGAAATCACATATGCAACTTATCGTTTCGCGGAGTATCACGTTTGTGAATAAAGAATTAACATCAACAGAACACATCGTGTCTCTGGCAGTATTCAGGTTTTCGATTTATGATATCAGTTCAAAAATGTCATTCAAAGGATTCACACATAGTTTTTGTCGAAGTGGTTTTAAAATGTCAACCAGTCATTTTACGAACTCGTGATACGAAGAATCGTTCATCGCCAAAATGGGCCGCATATGAATACCGATTTGCGAGTTATAGGCAAACAATACAGTTGTAAAGTCTTGGTACCTACGAGTTTTAATATGTGATATCATCGGTAATTGATGAAATTGCGCAAACAAATTATTTGTAACCCACGGGATATCTGTTTCTCTACTAACGGAACATCGTCAGGTTTGCAGGTCTGAATTTGCTAGAAGACGCGAGAATTTCTTCCACCTTGCTCACATATTCTTGGCGGTTCATTATCACAGCACCTGTCCCTTTATCTGATTTCAGAATTATAATTTCATCTTTATTCAGTTGTTGCAGAATTTCTAATGTTCACCAATTAGACAGCACTTTTGTTGTATTGCAGACCGTTGGAGTTTTCACAACAGATCAGTTAATTTGTCCTCCACCCAACTGTCATTATCCGTTTATATCAGAACCCAAATATTTAACTGAGCGTACAAATTCTCAAATTGTGCATACACCAGGGTTTTATTTGTATGCTTATGAAAGACTCGAAAATTCAGTCTCATTGAAAATGCTTCCAACTGAGTTCGTGATGATGTGATGGATGATACACTTAGAATGTTTTGATTGGTCTCTTGAAAGCTGCCTCTCAACTCTATGGTGTTAGCTTCTGTACACTTCACTACCAGATTACAATGAGTGCTGAGTCAAATGTACCATCCAAAGAGCATAACATCCACCGGACACAAAACTTCGTTGTCTCTTTCATTTTAAACAACATTCGTTGAGTTGAGCCGACAAATGACATATTAAACGCTCTAGGTTTGGACAAGTAACGCACAATCTGTTAGGTGGGTACCAATCGCGATCCAACTAGATTTGTATTTTTAATCGTTTCATCTAAGTCTTGTCGGCTTCGTCTTCGTGCTAGTCACACGTTTATCACCAACGAGAGTGTGCGAAATGAATTCACAACATATTCTGTATTCTGACTACCCTATTTGAATATTTCAAAGGGACTCGATGTTTTAAAACGCTAGTGTATTCATTAGTACATAGATTCTGCCTGTGGTCATGTGAAACTAGCTCTACAACTTGTAACTCTTCCTACAGTCATTAACACACTTTTCAACAAGAGATATTCACTTAACATTAGGCGCCATTTGTTGTTTAACGCTCATGTGATGTATTAGAATGATCTGCTGATGACGACTTTATGAATAGAAACGACGCACAGTGGTCTGCAACCTTTTCTTGAAAGGCCAAAGCGTTCACCGGGTCTCGCGAACTGTAACATAACTACTATTGGCTTGGTAGTAATTGTACAAGAGCAGTGATGACAAAATCCAGCTCCAGAATATCGGCACTCACAAGAAGCCTCATTTAAATTGACGAAAATGTAGTCTTCAACAACCTATGTTCATTGATAAGTAGAAAAATCAAACAGTGATTGCCCCCTCTTCAGTGGTTATTCGTGCAAAATATGAAGCTGAGGCTGTATGTCAGTCACCATACTCAAACATTCAGCATTTGGATCAAATCCAAGTTGAAATAAAAATACGATCAGTAGGAGGAAGTTTTCCTTTCTCTCTAGCGTTCTGTTCGTTTGCACCCTATTCTTGACAGCAACGATCTCTCGATCGTTAACTGTTCAATGTCAACAGTTCCATGTCTAATGAATGAACATATTCACAGAACACATTCAAAGTTCAACAGAAGTGGCCAGGTTATTTACGGTTCAACTTTTCCCAAATAAGCTGAGGAATATTGCTAAAATATCCACTAGATCTTCAGTATCTTGTGAATTGGATGGACAACAATCGACGCTTTTGAATTTTAACGTGTACTGATGTCTTTGGTAGATATGTCTCAGCGTGGTTGACCTGCGCCACTGCATTTATCGAATGAATTTCTGTAAATGGAAGGTCAGTAAAACATTTGGGAAAATCATTTCTTGCGCAAGTTAACACTTAGGGACTTTCGTTGTTTAGCCTAAACGGTTAAATAATCCCTACTTCCAGGAATCATCGTGTACACTTTGAACTAGGGGACATAGAACATAGAACATTTAGTGGGACGAAGTTGTCATGAGTTAAAACAGAGCTTTTCCAGTTGTTCCTGACGAAATACCAGAATTGTCAACAGTTGATTTCGATAATTTTTACAGAGCTGAGACGCACTGAGAACAGCAATTAGTAACTGAACTTTTGTGTCCGTAAAAAGTTCAGTATTCGGTCTTTGCAGCTTGTTACTAAACGTGCCATTTCACCACTCAAGCCCCATTTCAAGGCTTGTATTCAGTGCACATTTCAACATGTTACGTTCTCTTAAAACCACAGATTTTACGCACCTCTACTGACTGCGTAAGGTATTTTCAATAATTTCACAACAGGGAGAACATATATAATGCTCTCATGAAATTTTTGTTGTAGAATGAATAATTTTTCGTTGCCAGACTTCAATTTAGTATTGTTTGACAAGACCAACTTGTGTTTTGGCAGAGTAAGACAGCTTTTAGTCGAACAGCTTGCACGTCACAATTACACCTTCTCATGCCAGTTGGTTATCGTTTCAAAGACAGTCTGAGTATCCTCACTGCACAGATGTCCAGAGAGGTGGATTGGTGGCATATTCGCAAGCAACGATTTCCAGAAATCTAAGTACCTTACATATTTCACTATCTTTCTCTTGCAACGCAACATCAGAAACTGTCTTTATTTTTGCGCGTGCCTACAAAGTCGGGTTACAAACTCTGCCGTTCATCTGACCCTATCTACGATGGCTAGTGGTTATCGTTCTTCTATTCTTCATAGACACACTCTAATAATCGCATTATACGGGCCAGCATTTTGCTCGCTTTAGCTTTCAGCAGTTATCTTTTTTATTACTGATTAATGATAAAGGGGTTAGCTGGTTTTAGCAGATATCCATCTTGAGGCAGTTGTAGTGCTTACAAGAAGTCGAACAATTAAAAATGAAACGGTGTTTTGCTTATATTCCTTCTATACTATTCGCACTCGCCTGCATCTTGCTATCCCACTTCGTCGTTCGTAAAGTGAGAAGCACGACTACTAGTTAAGTACCACGGTTAGATAGTATGTGGAGGTGACGTCATCTTAACCAGAGACTGAAACACATATACATGGCTCAAATCTCTTGCCAGTAGGAACAAAAAGTCCTTGCTTGTTTTTGTAATCAACCCAACATTTGGTTACATGTTGCGTGCACTTTCGTTCTTGCTACAAGCGAGTATCTTTAGCTCAACGAAATTGTTTCTCACTTTCCTACACTAACGATTTGCGGCATGCAAAGTAAACAAAAAATCGTCTCCATTGAGAGGTCGCTCAACCCGATGTAATGGTTTCGGTGTCCCTCGTAGCCGTTTGAGTGATATCCTTTACAAAACTAGGATTTAAGATGGAACCATTTTGTTCTGATCAAAAGTTACTTAGGGAGAGATGTGTCCATCTAGAATTGTGAAGATACGGATGCAGAACGGATACAGCTACTGTATCATCGCAATCACCCTCAAATGAACAAACTCCGTTCACAGTATCAAGTCAAAACTAGATTTAAAGAAGTAAGCTGAAACCACTATCATCATTAATATTTAACCTTACTTAAAAATGGTCTGTAATTATTTTTCATTTTACTTGACAAAATTAGAATGTTATTAATTGGATCCGTCGTTTAAATCTACTTGCCCACCAGTGACCATCTTTACTAACTTTACCGTTTAGGATCGAAATGGAACCAATTCATCAAATAATTAAATAATTCACTGCACTCACTTTGGGCTATGCACTTTTTATGTGGCACTGCTGAAGACACGTAGTCAACCAAAAGCGTTCAGTTGTTGCGAACTTTCGTGTTTATGTTTATACATCTACTTTCATCTACACCGTTGCTCCTCCAGATAGTTTTTTTAACATTATGGTTGAAACAACCCAACCAACTTGGAACTGTGATTTCACGGTTTCATTCGTGAATGTCGTTTACATTTGCCTTTTTGCAAAACTCGTTAGCTTCAACCCATTTTCAAGCTTATTCATGTTGCAGGTCCACAAGGTGCTCCTGGTCCACCCGGAAAAAGTGGTGAGTTTTAAACCGTTTACATTCGGATTATCATTTGTATTGGTTCATATTACACACTAAAGGGGGTAATGGTGAATAATAAGCTCAAATAAATGAGAAATCATCTTGGCGTTTGGCAAGTTATTTTTAACACTACAGTATGCCAGTATTAAACTAGGTGAAAAAATTGTACGTTTGCGATTCATCACAAAAAATATTTTATGTGATTTCAGTGACTGTTACACAATACGGGTCTAAAATAAACGGAAAATGCTAGGAAAAATCTTCACTTTATTAAAATCGCCGTTATTTTGAAGCAGAGTCAGTTCTTTCAAAACGGCATACGTAGGTATATTTCGGGGAAACTTGGTGAGCATATAAACAATTTTACTGCGACTGTGGGAAAAATCATCTCCAAAGGGATCTCACCCTCCAATCCCGGCCCTTCAAATGTTGATGGGTTCTTGGTATATCCCACCAAATTCCCAAGTTGTCAACGAGAAGTATGCATTACGTGCCATTTTTCAAAATGCGTAATGATTCTACACTGCAAAAACTGAAGTGTATTTCAGTAGCTATAACCTGCACAACGATCCCATCAAGCACAATGTCAATGTTGCACGATCTTGAAAAACAAGCTGAGGTTTACCAAAAATTGAAACTAACGAAATAATGTGGGTTTTATTGCTTTCAACTAAGAGTGAAGTTCCAAAAGCTTCCTAACCTGAAATTGTGTTATGGAGTACATATATCATATATTATTTCTCAAATCACTGGTGATATGCTGTGGTGTCAAGTGAATAGTTTTGTAGACACAAAAAGATTCAGGATTTCAAACAGTTCATTCTCCGCAAAAGTTTGGACAACCCATTCAAAACACAAAATATGCTCTCAGTTATTGTATCGACTCGTCAGAACTATCTACCTCACCTCTCTAATTGTTCTACATGAAAACCGATTCTTGCTATTGCAAGTAAGAAGTTGTAAAATGTTACCCAGTTCGCATCAGGTGAGTGATCCTAACCAACAATGGGAACAAATCGCCAAAGCTATGAAAGCATGCTGTGGACAGGCATGTTCCGAAGGAGCTGTTCATTTGCGACGGAACAAGATTTCCGTCGCGCCGATAAATCTCAGGAACAAGCTTCAGTCGATTTCACCCGGTTTTCAGTATGATGACGACCATCGAGAACTTAAACGCAAACTAACCAAAAGTTTGCGTAGATACCGTGAACACTACTTGATCAAACAATCGAAGGAAAGGGAAAAAGCCTTTCTATCTGGCAATACCACAAGGCTTTTTTCCCTGATCCCCGGTTGGTGGGGTCGTCGAGTCGGTGTAAGTGAGACCACATGTAA